>JAATLQ010034892.1:0-25362 GCA_013421005.1 Heliconius erato x Heliconius himera | reverse complement strand
ACATGTATGGAATTAATGTCTATTGAATGTGATGCAGGTTAGCTGCCAGATAATGTAATAATACCATTGACTTTGAAAAGAGCAACTGTTGAGTTTCTTGCCGGCTCTTCTCAGCAGAACTGCCTTCCGAACCGGTGGTAGCTTGTTTTTTTTGTTTACATGTTCATTTGACGATTCAAAAGTGCTTATACGAGTTTATTTGAATAAAGAATATTTTGAATTTGAATTTTGAATTTGAATTTGAATTAACTACTTATATACTATTATCGCTAACTTGACAAGTAAATATGTTGACTATAAATTAAAATTTTACTGTACACTTTTTGCAATGTTGTAAATGAGGCCACATGTAGCTAGGGCGACCATATCGGTGTATTATTTTCTACGCTTTAAAAAACACAGTGATCATACACTCGTCTTTATTAAAAATAGCTGTAGAAGAATCAACGTAGCTCGATTTAAAGTAAAATATTTAGTTAATATTTAAAGTAAATATTTTTTGTCTACGTTCTTTTACGTTGTTACTTGTTACTAGATTTAAAAAATAAATTCGTTCGCTTTCGAACGATTTTTTTTTTTATTTCCGTCTCTTTAGACGGAATCTGTTAAGACATTCGGTTCCCCACTTTTCCCCGAAGTTTCCAGACATTGCGTTTTGAGTTGTGGAACTTAAAGTCGCACTTCGTAAAATGACCCGAGTGGAAATTGAATACTCTACCGTCAAGTTTACAACCTAACACTCTTCCACTACACCATGACGGCCTCTTGAAAAGCAGTCATCTCTGTTATTATTTAATCATTAAAAAGATACATAGCAAAAGAAAATGAATTGAAGGTAAATTTATTTAACTAGGTTACCTATTTTTCACTATAAAAAATGAAAAAATATAACAAAGTTGCAAATAAAAATTTCCAATTCTGCTTTCGTATAAATAGACTAGTACGATAGTGGTACAACATGAGGCTTTAAATATTAAAAAATATATAAAATAATCTAATTTTTCTTTTTTTAAATTTATTTATTTATTTAATTTTAGTTATTTCTTATAATATTAATCATGAGATATTTCCCCACTTTTTATTATTACTTCAGAGGCAGTAAACCGAAGCAGCGTAACCTAACGCCGCCTCTCTTTGTGTTAAAACATAATGATATTATAAAAACAAACAGTATAACAAATGGACTTAATTGTGACAGTCATCGTGTTAAGTTCCGTATGTTATAATTCCACTACGATAGCGTGATAATTATTCTCAATTATTTATATATACATATAAACAAAATTGACAAATCTGTCTGTGATTCAAAAATAACACTGTATTTCCAAGTGCATACAGACATTTACATGATACTAAGCCACAAACAATTAATTTTAAGTTTGTCTATCTATCTCTGGAACAGCTGAAATAGTTTTTATGGGATTAAAACTGAATACTGACTGAAAAGGGGTTGCGAAACAATATAAAGGCTATTTTTACCCTCAAGATTTGCGCGGGAAAAATCGCGTTTGTCGTGCGCGTGTATCTACCACCTACCTAGGTAGATGTGAAATAACTAAACATTTTTTTTAATATAGATAACAGAACTAAAATAATAAATCAAGTTTCGTAAATCTATTGAAATAATATTAAATAATGTAGTGTATGTTAATTGTGGGGAACAGTGTCTTAACACTAGGTTCCCTCTGCCTAATCTGATTTGTGCGGGATACAGCGTGAAGCTGAAAAAAAAATTCGTATAGTTCAAGCGGGCAAAGCGGCGCGGGGCCACTAGTTAATAATAATTTACGGCCATTACCTCAAAAACGATACATTTTCAATATTTGTCAGGCCATTTTATTAATTGGGTTACGTGACAACCAATTGACAAATGTATTTAGTGTTGTATTGTATATTTATGAACGTCTAATAAATCATTTTTCTTAATTATATATCTTGACATATAATTAAGAAATCGAAGTCGGTGCAGAATAAACGTTATTTTTTTTATTAATTTTTAATTTTATTTTGTTGTTAAGATATAACTTTATTCTATTTATTTTTGTAAAAAGTTATATACTATTTGTAGATATATATAGGGCCATGTATAGGATCCAGGTTCTGCCTAATTTGGAGTACAGTTCACATCTTTGGGCTGGTGCACTTCAGTATCAGCATGAACCATTTGATCGCATAGAATGTAGAGCCGATCGAAACATTGGGGACCCAATGATCTTTAAATGTCTGATGAATGGATGATTATAAAAGCGTTCCTGTTCCAGAGTATTACGCTTTTACAATCAAATATTATAAGTAAAATCACATTGTTTATACTTCACCTCAGAAATAGAGACAACTTCAACAATCCATAACTTATTTTTAGCTTTTACTTGCACGTATAAAAGCATGTTTTTCTAGTGCTTTTTAAATTATTAATTTATTTTATATTTTAAGTCTTTGATAACGAAATATTTTTAACATTTATACATTTACTTCAAGTAGGCAAATAAGCCCGCATCCTCTCTATCTCCGTCTGTATTGCATAGTGTTTTACCACTTAAGTAGTGATTTACGATCCCTTTTCCACAAGTGCATTCACGACTATCATTTGATATTAATCATCAGACCTTGTTGAAAATTAATTGTGGTCAAAGTTCATTACGAACACCTACATTAAGACCTTTCTAACAAGTCCAAGCACAGCTATTATACGATGTTCCATCATGAAGTTCTAGTTTATATCTTCCAGCTCCATCATCAGATCAGTTCGACAGTACCATATTAATTAATTATTATGAGAACTACTACTTGATATGTTTACTAGTAGGCAGTCCAAAATTCCATTAGCCACCTTCCAGTCCATCGTCAAATCCTCGTCATCAGGAGAAATGAACTGAATTTGTTAAGATAAATAGAATGAGCCCAAACTCGATATGCTTTCTAGTAGGCAGTTCAAGATTCCATCAACCTTGCAGTCCCATCAGACCCAACTCGATGGTACCATAGTATTGTATTGTCATCTAATCTAAATATAATTGCTATGTTTATAAAGATACAACAATTAGAAGTAAAATTCATATTCTTAAATTCCATTACACAGTTTCTTACATACAGGTGGACCTAATAAAAGCCTATTTAAAAAACCCTCTGTTTTACGCTGTATCTCGCATGTAGCAGGGTAAGCAGAGGGAGCCTAGTCGAACCTAGTGGAGCCGAATGGAGGCATTGTCTGTTGAGTGATGGAACTCAACGCCGAATTATACTTCTTTTCACTAATTCTTGTAGGTCTCTAAAAGAATATCATAATATATGTTTTTGGGAAAACTTTTTGATTTCTTTCCATTTTTTAACAAATTTTCTTTATTTAGCTTCTTTTTTGCATTTTGATTGATATTTTCTTGTGGATTTCTTTGGACGTAAACAAGTCTAATGTACTTCTTTACTTTTACACTGTACAGTATTTTATTATATATAGTATTTTTTTTTTCAGCAGACTTTATTGTGTTTTATATTCTATACATATACGGGCTACGAAAACAAGAAAAAATGGTGAGACTTAACATAGATACATCTATATACATATATATATAATCTAGAATATATATGTAAATGACAACAACCCTTGAAAATACAACAACGAACCTATTTTAGTTAAAAAAATATTATATAAGAAATATAAAAAAAAATAGTAAACATATTAATATAATAGACGATATAACGGTCACCCTTCCACATACATACAGCCTCATTAGCTAGGAACTCTAACAATAGTAGCACCTGGGTCAAATACCTGGTATACATAATTGCCGGAGTTCAATTACTTTTGCCAACTTGCTTTCATTTATATTACACTTATGTAAATTATTTATTAACTTGATACAGCGTGAAGCTGATTTTATGTAAGTTTTAAAATATCAAAAAAATGGATGTTAACCTTTTTTTTGTATTATATTTTTCATTATTATACTTTAAAAAATCTAAATCCCGCACACAGCAGGGTAGGCAGAAGCTAGTACCTAGAACCTAATGCTAAGACACTCTGTCAACCAACTTTCCGCCGAGTTCTGGAGGAATTGCGTGTTGAGTGTCGGAATTCAACACCGCGCTTTGCCTCAACACCAGAGCGATGAAATGAAAATATGGAAATAAATATTTCAATTCCGAGAGTGGGGATCGAACCCACAACCAGTCCATTTTACACACTTCTTTTAGCTACACTTTTTTTTACATATTTTATTAGGAATTTCTATGTTGTTATAAAAAAAATCTCCAAGACTATGTACCTAAAATATCTATATATTGGAACTAATGCGGTTTTGTATTAATTTTTCTAAATGTAAGGCTTCTAATTACTTATGTAGCAATAAAACGAACGTGATATGTTTAAAAAAATACAGATAAGAAATTTTAACTTTTTTTAAAATGTTAATCCACACTTTTTTCTAAATAATTACAGATAAAAAAGTTAATAGCTTAAATCTATCTGATATCAAGTTTTACATCGAAATAACTATACGCTAAATCAATTACCCAAAGCCCACATTCACATTTCACAGAATATTCTAATATTAAATTACGATATGATTTATGATCTTATAATAAAAAAGTGATATTAGCGAAATTAAAATAGGTCAGTGTGTAGCCAAGATGTCAACGGCACCTCTAACTTGGCCCTGAGTGATTAATAGCTGGGCAAAGGCAAACTTGTCAAGCTGTGTCGTAACGGCCGCAATATGTTGAGTCATATGCTGATTGAAGGCGCAGAATGGAAAAATGTAGAAAATATTTTAATAATATTTATATTTTTTTATATTTAAGCTCGCCTTATCTCACAAATTACAGGTAGTAGTCTTATCTCACAAATTACAGGTAGTAGTTAGTAGGTAGTAGTCATGCCTTGCAGCCTTGTGTCATGACACTCCATTCCCGCTGACAATCAGATTTGAGAATTGCTATTAAATTTATCAAAATGTAATCTAAATTATTTCTTATCTTCTAATACAGAGTAGACAGAGAGAAACAAAAATGAAGACAACGTGTTTACGGTGAAGGAACCGAACGATGTTTATAGTAAAATTAATAACGTGATATGATAAAGCCTTCGTAGCGCAGCACAGCGTCCAGCTTTTAACGCGACGGGTACGATTACCACTCGGGAGAATAATTTTTTTCAATTCCTCGTTCTGGAAATAAGACATAATGTGGCGGTGAATTCTGCCATTCCACACGCAATGTTTCGAAAAATGAGTGGACAGTACAGGATATTTCTGCCTACCTTTGTATATGCGGGTATATAGTATATTTATTATTTAGAATAATTCTTTACATAATGAAAGTGAGAATTTATCAATTAAATAAGAATTATTAAATATTATTATACCATAAAATAAAGTTAAATGTACATTCATTATTTAAATTAATTATTTAAAAGCATTGTAATAACAAAAGTCAGTATATTTTCCTAGAAATATGTAATTGCAGAGTCTACTATATAAAGTGTAATTAAGGCTATACATATTAAAAAGTATGCAGTTAATTCTCTCAGGTATAGTTGAAACACGCTCGTATCATCTGCGACGTTGTATTATTTATTTATGTAATTCATTATTTAAACTATTTATTTTAGGTATTTATTATTAACAACGATCCATCCATCAACTTTTTCATTATTAATAATAATAATAATATTATGTAATTGAGCCCGTCTTTAGCGCAGCGGCACAATATCTGACTGTAAACGTGACGGCTGTGGGTTAAATGCACGCTCGGAGCAATTACTTATTTTCAATTCGTCGTTACAATATAAAATCTCTAAACTGTTGAGTGGGAATCAAACCCACAACCTGGCGCTTTTTTCTATGTTTTTTTGTGTGATGATTTTGTGTATGTAATAAAGATTATTAAATTTTTAAAAAAACTATTACAATAAATGAAATCAACCGTCGTTATTCTCATTTCTCTGGTCATTCATTTCGGTTTAACTTAACTTAAAGGAAAACAATAATAATAATCTTAATCATAATGTTAAAAGACTCCTGAATATATATAAGGCTTTATCATTTTATAATTATCCTGTTATATTATTTATCCTTATTCCTATTATATATATCTCAAAAAGAAAGATCTGACAAGATCATTTATGTCGAGATTGCGTGTAGGTATCAAGCTGAAATTTATATCAAATATCCACCAGGTCCACGGTTCCCTGAGCCACACCATCAAGCTTTTAAGCCAATCAAAGGACATACAAGCTTTAAGCATCACTTTTGTTGCATTTTATATGAAATTTGCTGAGTAATCAAAACCTATAGGGTGTTCCTCCATAGTTATGAAATTTAGCACAATATGAGATCTTATAAAATAAATTTAGTAAAAATTTGTAAGTACCTCATAGAAAAAACAATTGTAGTACATTTCATACAAAATAAAAGGATACACCTGTAAAATTAAATTTGTCAACTTTTTTAGTTTAAATTCGTCGCGTAATCGAAACTATAGAGTATTATTTCTGATTTATCATTTTGAACACTTTGTCATTTTCGAATATTTTACTTTTTGTTTCTATCCTATTTGTACTTTTTTTTCAACTTCACGTTGTATTCCGCATGTAACAGAGTAGGCAGAGGGACCTTAATGTGTTAAACTCTTTTCCTCACTTTCCGCTGAATTTTTGAGCCACTGCGCGTTGAATGGCAACGCCGCACTTTTGTCTTGGTATCAGAGTGAAGAAATTAAAATATTAATTTATCCCCCGAATGGGAATCGAACTCGCAACCGTCATGTACAATCACACGGTTGTGACCCTGCGTCACGAAGGCCTTAATAATTTGAGGAGTCACAACATCGTTTAGAAAAATCTTGTTTTGTTAAAGATTTCTTAAGAGCCTATCGAGGCCAGTCATGGCGCAGTGGCACATAGTTTGATTGATTGCAAACGCGACTGGTTGAGGGTTCGATCCCCACTCGAAGAAGTGAAATATTTATTCACATTTATATTTTCATTTCTTCGCTTTGTGTGTGTCGAGGCAAAGCGCGGCGTTGATTTCCGCCAGCCAGCACGCAAAGCCAGAATTCGGCGGAAAGTGGGGAACGGAGTGTCCTAACACAAGATTCTCTCTGCCTACCCTGCTGTGTGCGGGATACAGCGTGAAGCTGATTTGTTTTTAAAAAACAATTCAGTAATATACATATATGTAAATCGAAAGGATTAATTAGATTAATTTGGTATTCCACACGATATATTATTTATATAATGAATTCAATATTATTGTAATAGTTGCCTAAAACACGCGCGTACATAGAATATTATTTTACTACAAGTGATGCTATACGTGTAAAACGTTGCTAAAACTTATATGTGGAAACAACATTAAAATTTGCATGCCGTAATGGCCGCATTAACAGCTGAGCTTGACATTAGCTTATCGAAACCCACCGGATGGTTTATTACTTCCTCTTCCGAAGCGCTTCGGACACATTACGCTTTCGTTAAAATGCAACTTTGTGATGTATTCTAAAATAGTAATCAAAAGAAAGGTTTCATTTAAAGGAAAAAATGTTTTATAATTTACATTTGGGTGGTTAAAAGGTATCTGGTTACACGCGACACACTAGGAGGTTCAATTCCCATTTGAGGTAGATTCGGAGGTAGCACCAACTTAAGGTGCACGCTCATCGACGAATAATATAAAAAAAATATATATTTATTATTACCAGGCTCTTTACGCTGGCAGACGTCCTAAAAGTTGTTTAAAATTTGGGCAAAATATAAAAATATAGGCGTTATACTAAAAAAAATCAAATCAGCTTCACGCTGTATCCCGCACACAGCACATATTAGAGTAGGCAGAGGGAACCTAGTGTTAAGACACTCCGATCCCCACTTTCTGCCGAATTCTGGAGGCATTGCGTGTTGAGTGGCAGAACTCAACGCCGCGCTTAACCTCGACACCAGAGCGAAGAAATGGAAATATAAATTTAAGTAAATATTTCATCTCCTCGGGTGGGGATCGAACACACAACCAGTCGATTTTACAGTCACACCTCGTGCCACTGCGCCACGACTGGTCTCTATAATACAAATACTAGCAAGCTTTAATTTTACAATATATTGTTTACGCACTATTTCACGCTATAAACACCCAGACCAAAACAATGGTTCAATTATACTCCCAGACAGAGATATACCATTATTTATAGCTACCTCAAAAAGGTCCCCACTTTTAAGTTAGTGGATACACATACTGTCTTAAGTACATATTAGACTAATAGTCCTCAAAATTTCAGCTTTGCTAAAATGACGTAGGTCTGGCGGCCCTGGGATCTTGAGCTATGTGTATATTGTGTCCTGTTCTGCGATTATATTTCTCGGTAACCAAACGAGGTACGATTTTTTTTTGAATAGAGGGAAAAAAAGGTAGATAGCCTAGTAAAATAAAGTAAAGTTTGATTTTTGGTCCTTTATCATATCCTGGAACTGCGATTAGTCTAGACAAAAGTTAGCTTTGTGTTTCGCCAAGTAGTATCCAATATGTCTTAAATAGACTAATAGTAGATACCTATAATGATTTTTAGTCACAGAATTTACTTAAGTCACAGAATTTACTGCTTAAAAATCATCTTTTCTAATAAATAATATTACGTAGCAAATAGCACTCTAAAAGGCAAATTCAATCTTCAGATACTTAGGTTATAGACAAAAGTAGGTATATAGTCGTTTTGTCTAAAATTTCTTTAATACGCAATGCCTCCAGAATTTGGCAGAAAGAGTGAAGCAGAATGTCTCAACACTAGGCTCACTAGGCTCCCCACTGTTACTTCACTGATCTGATGAGAAACTATCTTCACTTTTCCTTGCTTTATCTCATTACAAACTAAAGTATACTTATTCAAATTATTTAATATATTTTTTGTCATTTTATGTTTACTTCATATTCTGATGATTGATGAGAGTAAATTACATTGTCGAGATAAGAATAAATACGTAGAATTATTAATAAAAATATATACAACAGCTTTATAATGTTAATAAGGTTTACAAAACAGCAATAGGTTCAAATTGTAAAATAATAATACTTACTAAACTAAACTATACCTCTTACTTTTCATACTTTTTTTTAAAGTCGATATTATCGATTAAATTAATTATAATAATTACAACCGAATACAAATATATTTTTAATCTGTACCGATACTTATTTGTATTATAAAGCTCAAACATCGTTTAATGTCAAACATCTTTCAAAAAGGCTTCTTTTATGTTTATATTTATTTAATGATATTTCCTTTTTTATTTAAATAGTTTTTTTAAAATAATTTTAATTTATCTACATCCAAATCATTTACTCTAATAATGCCGCGTAAACCATGTTACTGGACACGAAAATTGGAGTTGGAATTAGTAGATTTTATTCGGGAAAGGGAATTTATTTGGAAGCCTTTCGGCAACACAAATCATCATATTCAGCAAAAATATAAAGCATACGCTGAGTTTGCAGCGAAATTAGGACGTGGCTTTACAGGTTAGTATTAATATTAAATATAAATAATTATTAAATGGCGCACAATGTGGTGTATGTTTTTCTAAGTTTTTCACTTTTTCTTTATATTGTTATCAATAGGTAAAAATATTAATTAATATTATCAAAAACCACTAAGCCAATTTTCACATATCTACAATAAATTTAGCTAGCTCAGACTTTTTTAATTTATATAATTCTCTAGAAGTTTGGTGACATTTTTTCAGATTTTTATTATATTCTTTATAGTTATCTCATTTTAAGGCTAATGTCTGAATATTTATGCTTTTGAGTAATATATAAAAAAAGTACAAAACTTAACGAAAATATAAAAATTTCAGCCCGCTCAGTAAGAGACCGATGGGTCAATATTAGAAGTACTTTTAACCACAACTTAAGGAGAATCGATAAATCTAAAGAGACAGCACAATCAGAAACAGATTTATATGTGCCATGTTGGCCACTGTGGAAACCATTGCAATTTTTAAGGGAAGGCACGGTTAAAGAAAATGGAAGTGCTTTTGAAGTAAGTTAATACTATGTTTTTAGCTACACATTGTTTTCACCTACATTGCGGGGTAAGCAGAAGGAAGCTGGGAACCTAATGGTAAGATGCTTTATTAAAACACTTCCCATTCTCCACTTTCTGTCAAATTCTGGAGGCATTGCATATTGACTAGCAGTACTCAGCACAGAAAATAATACTTATTAAGAAAGAAATAGATTTTGTGGTTCAAAAGCACAGAGCTTGAATGTGAATGTGTTGATTGTGATTTCAAAACCCACTAGTAGGATAGTAATAATTTAATTTGCTTACTGTGGAAATAAGATAAAACATGACATTGCACAATTCCATCTCATCTCAATGACCAAAATATTGGGTGCTACTACTAGGATACAACTAGACTATAGAAACATTAACACACATCAATGAACATTTTTTAAAAATAGTGTGTCTTTTATATAAGGATCTGATGGTCACACATTCTACTCTGCACTATTTATCCCTTGTAACACTTATTATTAGGTCTTCCTTTACTAGAGCATTAAATCATCAAGAAATAAAAAAATTAAATATATTATAATTAAATTAAATATGATGGCTGTGAGTTTATTATTAGAAAGGAGGAATAATTATATTTTAACAAATTTTACAACACACTTCTTTTTGCCTCCCTAGCTACATGGGACATATTAAAGCCTATTAAAAACAATATAAATATTCATTAATTTCAGGATTACAAAACCAGCTATGCTACAGATTTACCCAACACAGACATAAAAGAAGAAAATACTACAGAATTCAACTTAGAACTAGGTTTACGTCAAAGAGCGCAACGAACAGATAGACCAAGACGAAAGGTTAGAAAAAAAAATAAGGACAATTGCAAAAAGGTCTTAGATAGTTTAATAAAATCAATGAATCCAGTAATAATTAATAATAAAGATAAACATTATTGGTTTTTTGGAAGACATGTCACAGAGAGGCTTAATTGTATGAGAAAATTAGACGCTGATTGTGCGAGTCGAGAGATTATGAAGCTTTTGAATTATATTACTAATGATAATGAAAGAAATTGAATGGTTAAGTAAGTATATTACTGGCAGTCCATTTGAGGTCTCGCCCACAAAACTACAGTACATGTTCTTACAGCATTATTATTTTAAAGACAAAATCCATACATTGAATGTTGAGATGTGTAGGTTCTTGTCTTTCATTATAGCTTTTACGTCCCAGTACTTCTTCCAGCTATTCATAACTCTTCTTTTCTCTCTATTATTATGTATTCAATATAAAAAATATTGAATACATAATAATAGAAGATAATTTAAAAAAAGGAGGCAATTTTCGCCCAAATTTGAGGCGAAAGATAAAAAATATTATTTCGACGGTTTAGAAAAATTAATTCATAGATCCAATAAATGTATTCAGCTTAAGGGTGATTATATTAAAAGGAAAAATAGATTTATTGTTTCATTTAATTTAGAACCCTTTCATTTCACGAACTTTTGGACCTCTCCTCGTATGATATTTTATAGGTGACAAACAATAAACCGTGAAAGATTTTTCTTATAACGTGAAATTTAATAACAATAAAATTTAAAATATTTTTTTTGTTCATAACATGACTTTAATTTTTTGATCGTCCTTTTGTACATATTTTATGACAAGGTCTGTAATCTTTCTTACTCTTAAATAGCTTATATTATATTTTTAGTATTTTTTCTTACCATCACATTTGTCAAGCTCATAACTCAGGGTAAGGTAAATAACAAGTAAAATTTTTACGTTTATTTTTGAGGTAGAGTTTTTGTGAGTGGGTAAGAGACTTTTTTACAATACATATATCTTTATTACAGTGTATTAATAGTTTACAATAATTTTATGTTTGTTATTAGCCATAAGATCATTCGTGCAGTCATTGAGATACGACGCGACTGTACAGTCATCTTTATTTTTAACACTCGCTTCAATGCAACGATCCGCGTTTTTTTCCAATTTTTTCATCAACTTCTCGTCTTTTCCATAGAATTTTCTAACTAATGATAGTAAGTTGTCTGTAATTTTATAAATACTTGATTAATATATTATAATTAAACTATATATATACATATAAAACAAATTGATAGCAAAAAGATAATTATGCTGATTTCAGAAGATAAAACGCGCATTCGACAATGCGTTAAAAACACCTAAAATTTTCCTTAAAAGGCAAAAAACGCTCCTGTAACCTACTCGTATGTATATGCTATGCTATATCTTACAAATAAAGAGTCGCGGTTAATTACGCCGGAGAATCAAGTGATATTATTTCGATAATAACTGTATGACACAAATAATACTTTTTATTTAATAGTTTTAAAGTGCTATTCCGCACATGGGAAAAAAAATACTTATTTGAAAAAAAATATAAAAACTTTAACCCGCTTTGAACTCGCACCTCTTCTAAACCGTCCACGATGGTTTGAATGGTATGGCAAATACCAATTTTTTGACATCATTCTATTATCAGCCAGCCAATTAGCACAATCTTTCATAGCCAACAACAAACCTTACGTTACCTTTATGTATTTTTCCATTTTCAATGACGCCGTTTCGTTTGAGCACACACGCGATGAGACACTCTCCGTGTACCGGAGACTCTTTTTTAGGTGAAAGACGTTTGATTTGGCGTTTATCATTTAACTGCACTTCCTTTAAACATTCAGACATGTTCCTCTTAAATTGCTCTACATGACTTTTAACTTCTTTAGGAAAAGAACTGTAAGACCAGTCTGGATTCTGGTTGTGAGAGTTTTTGTTATTTGCTATATAAACAAAGAAAGTATATTTATGGTTACGTAATACAATAATAAGAAAAAATATATTTAGTAATAAATTACGAGTTACAAGATATAACGAACTGTATTCTAGTAATTTAAAAAGGAAGTAATATATTAAATAATATTTTCTTTATTTATATATAACTTAGATTAGAAACAGATTACAACAACACTCATAGTGTAATAAAGACTAGTCCAAGAATTCACACATGAATTTAGATCCATCTTCCTCTTTGATCTTTATAATTACTGCCTACGGGATAGCAGTATCCCGTACATAGAAGAGGGAACATGGGAACCTGGTCTTAAGGCACTGATTAAGATACTTTTGGTCCCCGCTTTCCGACGAATTCTGGAGACATTTCGTGTTGATATGTTGAGATATTTCACGCTTTACCTCGTTACTAGATTTTTTTTATTGGTAAATTCAAAAATAAAAAAAATACCTTTTTCCCCATATTTACTCTTTAGATTCATATTCCTAGTAATAATCGTGTCCTTGTTTATTTGTATATCGTGTAAGGCTTTTAATCCTACCATTTTATCTTCTTTAATTTGTTCATTTCTAATATAAGTAATTGTCAAAACTAAAATAATAATTTGTAAAAACATAGCTAACAACAACTTACACCTGTGTTTAATATATGCTATAAAATTAGCTTGAATTGAATGGTAAAAGAGTTATTAGTAAATGGACGTTATAATGCTAGAAAGTGCCAAGCCCTAAACAAAATTTAAGTTTACAGTAAATGGTAGAGGCGGTAATGGTAGAAGCTGCTTCAAGTGCACTACTAGTTAGTGTTTACTGTTTTTCCTAAAGTTGGAGATTGGAACTACGAATAAGATATAAGAATATTGTCACAGTAATTTGTCATTATTAATTTAACTATACACTTCTATATTCACTATCCGCCGAATTCTAGATGGTAATGAGTGTTAAGTGGCGGAACAGAACTCAGACGGCAAATTTTATTAGTCATTTCCCCTCAAGCATAAATGGAAACATAAATTTAAGTAAATATTTCATCTCCTTGAGTGAATATCGAACCCACAACCAGTCAGTTTTACAGTTACACTTTGTGCCCCTGCGCCACGACTGGCCTCATAAACATTGTAAGTGTGCTTCTGATTTTACAATTTTTCCTAATCAATATTGTTTTGCTTGTTGCTTTCATGTAATTTACATAACTACATCCAATTAGACATTTTCTTGTTTTAACAAGCCATAAAACGTATAATAGCATTCGTAAATAAAATAATAAACTTTTTTTAGATTTTTCATTAATTTCTCTTATTTATTTAATTTATATTAAAAAAACATATTGTATTGTATATATATACTTTATTTATATCTTTCTATTTGAAGCATCACATATTTTTTTAAATAAAACAATAATGGATCACAGATAATAAAAAATAAAATATTTTAAAATATACATATACTATATAAAACAAAATTAATAAATTATAGTAATCAGTTCTAATGATGAATATTGAACTACAGTATAAAAAAATAATAAACTTAGACTATTCGTAATATTTAAAAAAATGCATGATTCAAACCTGCACCTTTTAAAAAACAGCTTCCACGCTAACTAAGCAATGTCTTGCTACAACGATGAAACGTGAAATTAATATACAGATCAGCGTTACTGTGGATTTTCGTGGCACGACGTTCGTTTTTGCTGAAAACTATATGTCCCCAGTGAGATCAGGCAGGTTCTTGTTTTCCACGGATTCCATGTATTGTGAGTAATCTGTTTTAATTACTTTATTTTCATAATTAGATACTGATAATTTCATAAAAATAGAAATAGGTAGGTATTCGTAAGTTATATACCTTAAGGACATAACTGACTTACAGGGTAAACAAAAACTATGACGTTTTAAATATTTTGACGGTTTTTTTATTAAAAAAAATATTTGTATTGACTGCTACCATAAGATTGGACTTTATTTATAATAAAAAAAATCAGCTTCACGCTGTATCCCGCACACTGCAGGGTAATATTATATATTTCATTTTCTTTAATAGGAATCGAACCTTCAACCTGTCGCATTTACAGTTCCAAGTTTGTGCACCTACACTACGACTGGCCCAATTTAAACGTATATTTTTTAATAAATGTAATATTCAGGAAGGGGCCACGGGGAGGACGTGGCGCAGGGGCAGAAAGTGCAACTGTTAAGACTGGTTGTGGGTTCGATCCCCACTCGAGGAGATGAAATATTTACGTAAATGTATATTTCCATTTCTTCACTCTGATATCGAGGCAAAGCGCGGCGTTGAGTTCTCGCAATGCCTCCAGAATTAGGCAGAAGTATCTCACACTAGGTTCCCTCTGCCTACCCTGCTGTGTGCGGGATACAGCGCGAAGCTGATTTATTTTTGATTTTAATATATAGGATGTAACACGATCGACAGCACACACAATCGGATCAGCGGTTATCTACAGGTATACGCACAATATTAATAATCTATCTCCTACGTCAATCTTCGATTGTTCCATATATCTATCCAATCTCTAGATTGGATAAATATATGGAACAATCGAAAATTGACGTTGGAGATAGATTATTAATATTGGGCGATAGAGGATCTTGGTGCCTATCCATCTATCCTCGTGATTTTTTTTTCCAAATAACTTAATAGTAGGCCTTTTGTATCACATAATTATTTAAAACTATCAGCTTAATAAATCTTGGAAATAACATCGAAACAAAAATAATTTTCAAATATGTAGTCGAATCATGAAACAGTAAAAAAAATATTCTTATAACGAGAACTGACTAGATTTAAATCGATTTTTTTAGATATTTATGTAAGTATTTGCATTTTTCCACCAGTCTACTATAATCAGATTATGTTTATAATGTACAAATGTTTTGACATCATAAAACTATCCAAGCACAGGTCGTGAACTGGCACACTGTGGTGGTGGTTAATATTAACTTGCAAATGCTGTAGAAAGAATATTTCAATATTTTTTTTATATACTACAAATACATATAAACAATAAACACTAAAAATTTCATTCGGATAGCATAAAAAAAACGTATAAAAATTTGATGATTTTTGTCACTCAATCACAGTCGGAATATATCAAGAGACGACGTTCATTAAATATTGTTACATTATTCCTAAATACGATGATCTGCGCCTTACGCCATTTAATTGTGAAATTGTGACATTGTCTGATTGTTATAGTAGATTAGTGTAAAATGCAAACACTTGTAAAAATCTAAAAAAATCGATTTAAATGTAGTCAATTTTCATAATAGGCATAACAAGTTTTAACTTTTTCATGTATAATAATTTTTTTAACATATTGTCATTGAGCTATGCTTCTAAGACATTATTTTACAGTACCAGTTGTTTTTCAAATTATTTCTGAAAAAAAAAACTATTTTTTTTTGCTACAATCCTTGGAAGTTGTTGATAAATTTTGAAATTTGCTTATTTAAATACGAATTTTGTTTCGATGTTATCTCTAAAATTTATAAATCGATAATTTTAATAAACTATTATGTTATACAAAAAGCCACCATTAAGCTATATTAAGAAAAAAAATGGTCTGGCTGTATTTGCCAATTTTCTTCCAGAATTCGATTGTTTCCAAAAAATCACAAATACTCAAATATCTGCTGAATTAATGAAAGTCGGCGAACATACTCGGAGGTGAAATGGATAGATACTGAGATCTTCTAGCCATCGACAACCGCTGATCTGCAACGCGTTTCATCCTGTATAAATATTAATAGCTTCCAATGCTTACCAAAGGAGAAAAAAAGGTATATTTTATTATGTAGTAACAATACTGATAAGCTAAGAATAATAATAAAATGCTTTATATAATTATCTTTTTGAATTGCAGTTGTCTAATAGTAATAAGGTACATATATAAAAGGCCAAGCGTGACGCAAGGGCACAAAGTGTGACTGTAAACGGTTGTGGGTTCTATCCCCACTTACTCCCATATTTTCATTTCTTCGCTCTGGTGTCGAGGCAGAGCGCGCCATTGAAGTCCGCCACTGAACACGCAATACTTCGAAAAATTCGGCGGAAAGTGGAGAACAAAGTGTCTTAACACCAGCTACTCTCTGCCTACCCTGCTGTGCGGGGTACAACGTAAAGCTGTTGTTTATATATAAAAAATACAATCACATACAGATACATACATATTATATTTCTTCAATTTCCATCGTTATTTAAAAAATAATCCTAACGTCAATAAAAACGAACACTTTGTGCATATAGAAAAGAAGTATTAATAACTTAAAATAACATTAGAAAACAAAGACAGGTAGCCAACATGTAATTTCTCTAAAGATGTAAATAAATTTACTAAAGGTAATTAATATCTAGTACACAATTTCGCACCTTCTAAATGCAAGTGACCTAACTCAAAATTGTCTGTAACTTGTGATTTACTAATATTTTTTTCTTTCTGGCTCACCCTTTAACGTGAAGTTTTAAAACAGCTTATTTTAAGATGCCTTGATGAATTTGCATAAGTTGTAACTTTTTAAGTTAGGCCACTACTACAGTTACAGTCCGTTATATTATGTATTATTTACTATAATACAGACATATACATAAACATTAAACTCGCAGCAAGCTTTGATCGCCTTTACTAACATTAATTACCATATTTAAGAACCAACCACACAATTTAATTTTAGCGCCATCTATCGGCGATAAGATAAACATAATATTATAATTATTTATTTTATAATTACAACATTGTTACATTTATAAATATTATGGTATAAAATATTGGTTAAACCAGTTTTGCAGACTTAAAAAAATACATATTTAATATACTACTACGGCATCTATTTAATTATTTATAATAAATAGATTACAAATTACTTTAAGAAATGCAAAAATAAGTTAGAAATAGACTTAACCTATAAATCATACAAAAAATTGTCTAATATATTTGAAGCTATTGATATCGTAAAAAGCAACTTTTGCAAATAAACTGTAGAAATAAGCAATCTTACCAAATAACTTAATTATTATTTTTAATAAGATGATTATTTACCTAAAAATCACTATTTATATTTTTAAAGTCAAAAATATTTTACACAAAACTATTAACATAGACAGACTTATGAAACAAATAATTAATAAATATTGTTTTTTAGCTTCACGCTGTACTCCACGTATAGCAAGGCAGGATGAGGGAACCTGGGAACATAGTGTTCACACTTCATTCCCATCAAGACACAATATTTAGTTTATATATTTTTTCTACTTAGCGGGTGTCACCAGGCCTGAAAAAAAAATAGGCTATTATATTATTTAAAAAAAATACCAAACTAATATTTTATTTGAAGCATAAAAATATATATATATATATATATATATATATATATATATATATATATAATTATTTTCTTAAGTGGGAGTTCAGTGTGGGAAGGAGAATCCACAACTAGATTTGGGTTATAATATACAGCAGAAAATATAATCTATTATAAATTTCTAAGAGCCCAGTCGTGGCGCAGGGACACATAGTGTGTGAGGAAATGAAATATTTACTTAAATTTATATTTCCATTTCTTCGCTCTGGTGTCGAGGACAAGCGCTGCCACTCAATACGCAATGCCTCCAGAAAACGGCAGAAAGTGGGGAAAGGAATGTCTTGACGCTAGGTTCCCTCTGCCTACCCTGCAGTTTGCGGGATACAGCGTGAAACTGATTTATAAATTTCTAATGTCATTCAATGTCATAATCATCATTTCTTTTCAACACTGATTATTAATATTAGAAATAACGGTCAGTGTGGCTACGAAAATGGCGTGTGGCGTATCGGTTCGGCAACGATCGGAAAAATTTGGGTGTTATTCATCCGACATCGAATCGACAGTCAAGCCCAAGGGCAAAGAAAATAACGATGGTGAACTTCACATAGTAATAACGTCACACAAATATGACTAACTCAATGGCAAAAAGGTACAAATTTTTTTTTGCATTGCATGATGGCATAAGCGCTTCCTATTGTATACTCAATTTTTATCAGCACATGTAATATTGAAGTAACATCTCTGCCGTTTGAATAAGCTGTTTTTAGCTATTCGACATGGAACAGACTGATAAAGTTTACATTCTCTAAATTTAGCCAGATAATGTTTATAAATGGTAATCAAAAGAAGGTGCAATTAGGTGTAAGTGAAATTGGATTGATACAAGAAAATGTAAATAGGGTAGGTTTTTTGTCATTTGTCAGCTTCACGCTGTATCTCGCACACAGCAGGGTAGGCAGAGGGAACCTAGTGTTAAGACACTCCGTTCCCCACTTTTTGCCGAATTCTGGAGGCATTGCGTGTAAGTGGCAGAACTCAACGCCGCGCTTAACTTCGAAACCAGATAATAGGGCAGGTCACAAGTCAAAAAGACGTATGCACAAAACATCCATTTTAAGGAGATGCTAAGATGATGGAGGTGCTTACGTCTCTTTGGCATGTCAGACGCAAGTACATTAAATAACATTGAATGTAGTTCTACTTGCATTGAAACACATATCGTTATGGAAGTATAAGAAATATATTTTCTTTTAAAAGCCAAAATAATGTAATACAATGTCATACGATAATTTGAGTTATCTAGCTCATATACGATGGGCTATAGGGCAAACCTATTAACGTAATGTGTGACGTGACTATTAAATTAACTGTCGATTTAATTTTAATATTTTTATTATTTCTTTCTTGAAGGAAGAAAGTGGAAAAAGCCTAAGTTCAAGAAGTCTACCTTCATGGCTTTAATGAACTTTTCAAATTTCGTGTTTTACAAAAAAGGAAACAAATGATGGTGACCAAACGGACAACACAGAACGAAGTGTCTACGAGGTACTTGGCCGATATAATGCAACAAGAGTTAAAAATAAAAACAAGTAAGACCTTACATACCCGGCTGTGGCGACACGGGAGTGACAGGCGTGGAGGGAGCACAGGCGGCGCACAGGGGGGCGGCCCGCGGGGCCTGCAGCGCGGGGAGGGGGGCGCGCGTGCACACGCAGCGAGTGCACACACAGCGGCCGCAGCCCCAGCAGTGGTGCTGATGATGAGTTATCAGAAAACATACTGGTACACAAGTATCCATTATAAGCAATGTTACCATATACATAATTCCGATGTATACACCATAACCAGCAAAAAACGCCACCTACCGTTAAAGCATAACGATGTTGTTACCGTCGTTATCTACCGTAATCTGTACATAATAAAAAAAAATATTTTATATTCTTTTTGGGAACTTAATTCAATCTTTCTTTATTAGGATCAAAAACGAAGACGTATACGGTATGTAAGATATATGGTCTGGACTTCTGTAAAAGAAGGTGGTTATGAATTCTGTACTTTTTTTATGTTTGTTACCTCAGAACTTTTGTCTGAGTAAACCGATTTTGATTATTCTTTTTTAACAGAAAGGTAGTGCTTCCCGTATGGTCCCATATTAATTTGGTCCATTTCTGAAAATGGTATCCATGAGGAAATTACATTAGTCTTAAATTTGCATTAAGTATGTGAGCGACAAATGAGCGAATAACTCAATATCACGCCAACTGATTTCAATGAGTATTTAGAAAGGACACGAAGAATGTTTGGTTAGGTTCTGATTATGATATCCGGTTGAAATTGAATAAGTCGGTTTTCTTTGTAAAAAATTATGATTTTAAAAAATAGTGACCAATTAAAAGAGATTGAAAATGACGCTAAAAATACATGCTCTGATAACCTCTTGGACTTTAAGACAATTGAAGCGGTTAATACGATGGATGGCTTCAATAATATAAATAATAACGAAGGTGACGGAAATAATTTAGATTAATTGATAAGTAAACGGAATATAGATCAAAAAATTTTTTCTATAATATGATGAGGGAAACTGTGGAAAAAGATTTATTATTAAAGAATTCTGGGGACAAAAATATTTAAATAAAAAGTAACTGGTGTTGCTCCAACTGGTACTGTGGCCTTTAATGTTGGGATATATATATATCCATTGCTCAAAATTGATACCCACTATTACGTATCTATCATTAACCAAACAATATCAACATACCTTTCTACTAAAATGATCCAATGGTGTTGAACAACTACATTCTGTTACATTTTTGATACTTTTCCAATCTAACGCAACAGTGTTTATCTCCGCTTCTAACTGTGATAGACTTGATGGAATATTTGAATCTGTTTTCTGTTGAAAAATTATTATTATTATACTATTAATAAAAAGTAAATATCTTAATATCTCTACCTAATACCTTAGTTATAATCCGGAGATGTTAGTTGCGCAGTGTCGCTACGGTTGTGGATTCGATCGCCACTTGGCGAATGAAATATTTTGTATTCTGGTAAGAAGCCAAAAGGCGGCGTTAAGTTACGCCACTAAGTCTTAAAAATTGCTGAGCATGAAGAATGGATTATTTTAATACTGGGTACCTTCTCCATACCTTGATATAAGTGGAATACAACGTGAAGCTAAAAGGAATACCTCAAGTACCATACCTCAGTAATTAGTGGAATTTTATTAGGCGGAGTGGTAGCCATGTCTTTTAGAGGATGGTCATGGTTAGCGCATTCAAGTTCTGATAGATTGCCCCCAGATTCATATAATAGTCTGTAAAAAAACATACTTTTGTATTTGTTTCGCGGTAATGAAATTCATATAAATTACAATATAATTTGTTTTTTTTTAACTTTCCACTGTATTTCTGAACATCAACTTATATGTATACTATATAAGGTAATGTTAAGACAGTCCGTCTTAATATAATTTTGACGTAGCATAACTATAAATCATATATAATCAGGAAGAAATTAATTAAAATTTAATTTAGATAATTAAATGAAAGGCGAAGTTTCTAGTACTTACATCTTATTTCACTAAATTCCTATTTTGAGGCCGTCGAGTGGCGCAAGAAATAATGGTGCGTGTAAACGTGACGATTGTGGGCCGATTCGCACTCAAGGAAATTAAATATTTAATATTTTCATTTTCTCGCTCTGGTAACAAGGCAACACGCGGCGTTGAGTTCCGCCACTCAGTACGCAATGCCTCCAGAATGTGGCGGCAAGTAGGGAATGTAACTAAGGTGGGTAGGTAACTATGTTCCCAGGTCATCTCTGCCTACTCTGCTATGTGCGAGATACAGCGTTAAGCTAAATAAACTTATTTCATCAAAATGTTAACAACTGTGGAGAATTCCTATTCCTTTTTTTATTTCCCGTTGCATCAAATAAATCAATATATAATACTAACTTATTATCAATCTGTAGTCCGTCAACTTTAGTTTCAATTTCAACGGTATCAGTGCCGCCATTTTGATAATTCACTACTGTAGTGTCTCTGGTTTTCTCCGCTTTACGTCCGGAGATGAGATTTTTGAATGTTGTAATTCTCTATAAATATATAAATTGTACAATTAATAACAATATGAAGAAAACAAAGAACAGCTTCACACTTTTACCCGTATATAGCAAGGTAGATCTTTATTTTCATTTCCTATTTCTAGTAATTAGACAAAACGCGGCGATGAGTTCCGCCTCCGCCATTGCTATGTCTCGGAAGACTGAGCGTTGCGTGAGGAACGAAATGTCTTAACAATAGGTTCTCTGTCACTATTTTGGAGAACGTAAAGCTGGAAAAAAAAACAAAATACCTGCCGCCGCGCTTTGCCTCGCTTTTCATTTCCTCGATTTCGTTATAATATAACAATATGAAGCCCGTTATGGCTCAAGAGCATTAGCTAGCGACTGTAAGTGCGACAGATTGTGGGTTCGATTTCCACTTACGCAAATGAAAAGTTAGGCAAAGCGCGGTGTTCACTTCCGCCACTCAACACGCAATGCCAGCAGAATTCGGCGGAAAGTGTTTTAATGGAACGGAGTCTTTAATAAAAAGTTTCCAGATTCCCTCTGCCTACCCTGTTACATTCAAAAGACAGCGTGAAGTTATAAAAAAAAAACAAAAAAACGCATAATCACCTTAGCTAAATAATCAATATGGTGTGTGAGTGCTCCTGAATGTTCTACGGCCGCTGGTAGTATATCTGCGAGGGACTCGCGCGGATGAACGCCGCTCTCATGGCGACAATACATGCCGCGCCAGAACCTGTAGAGTAGACCAGAATATATAATTTTATAAGACGTTTCCTGGAATTGGATAAAACTGAGAAGCCCCATATTTTCATTGTCTCTTTTTTAAGTCTTATATCGACTTTAGAACTAAGCTAATAATAAGAGTCTAACAACCAATATTCATCTTTGTTTACGGTCATGCCTTATTGAAACAGTGTCTGTCCGTAAATGTCATGCTTGTTGGTCCGATTTCCACTCCGGGAAACGCATTATTTACATTTCCTTGCTCTGATGAGGAGACAAAGCGCAACATTGAGCTGCGCGACGCAACATTTATTGTCTCGAAAACTAGGCAGAAAATGGGAACCCTGCCATGTGTGGGGTACAGTGTGAAGTTAAAGAAAGATAGTATTTATTGTATACCTTATACTCTGAGCACTTAAATCAGGTTTCAGTACATCGGGATGAGCCTTAGGATTGTATAGAGGATTCTTGTATTCATTGAGATGACTCGCCATGTAGCCCCACAGTGAGAACGTACGCTCTGACAACCTGTAATAATTATTTTAAGAACCATAATTTGTATTACATTGGGTGTTAAATCGGACATCTTTTATCTTAATATACTTTCATACATTTGTACAATACAATGACAATTATTAAAAAGGATGTCGTGAATCAGTGGCTACTGTTGTGGGTTCGATTTCCACTTGGGCTTATTTTTATTTTCTCTCTTTGGTAACCAGATAAAATGTCACTCAAACTCAACACGCAATGTCTCAAGATATATACGGTGCGCGGGGAACGGAGAGTCTTAACACTAGTTCCCCTATGCCTACCCCTATTAGCTGTAGTCCTTACTATATGCAGTATACAGACTGAAACTATCATAAAGTTAATTACATAGAATAAATTAACACAACATAGTTCAAATCAATCGTGGCGCAACAACACAACGTCTGACATTAAACGTGACCGTTGTGGTTTCCCCTCTCAGGGAAATGGCTTATTTTCCTTTACTTGCTCTGATAACAAGACCAAGCCCGGCGTTGAGTTCTGCCACTCAACACTCAATGTCTTCAAAATTTGCACAGTACGTGGTGAACGTAGTGCCTGCTCTCCTAGTCACTATACACTCTGATTCCTCCCCGATTCCTCTGCGTATCCAGCTATAAGCCCGCTTTTTACCGCGAAAGAGAAATGTGCTGGTAATGCTCAGGCGGAACGGACTCTTTGTAAATAAAATAGGTTTATATTTTCTCCAATAAACAGTTTTGTATTCTATAATTACTTCGCTCCGCTCCTTAGAACTGAACTTGTTCATTTTAAGTCTCGGTTGGCTTTTTCTATCCGAATATTTTTTGATGGAAATATATATGTGAGGCTCAAGTAATATAAATTATAAATATGATAAATATATATAAATAACAAATATAAAATTTTACCTTAAATCGCGTCTATCTTTTTGACAGTTACCAATGAAAGTGCCATACTGACACGCGTGGGCGTGATCGTGAAGAGTTAGTAAGAATCTCTCGTTGAATTGGAATGCCTGAAAATAATTATTTCAGTATTAAATATAGCTAAGTCATTTAATAAGTTCTAAATTGTAAACTTAATACCTTGAAACTGACTTCATGACGAGTATAATAGAAATAAATAATAAAATATGAGAGTTAAGTGTTACTCTATTTACCTACTTATAGAATTTAGTGTTCATTTATTATTAATTCGTATAATATCAAAAAGCTGCTTAAATGTAAAAATTCTCACATTTATGCAATTTCGACAAATATGTAGTAAGCATGTATATATAAAGTATCTTAAAACACAGTGTTTTTGTCATCACCATTTTAAATGAAACCACAGTTTAAACTATGCTATAAAAATCTAATACAATCAAAACTGAAGAGACTTTTCCAAAAATTTATAAAGGTATTTTTTTAAACAAAATAATTAATAAAATTATTGTAGTAAAATAAAACGCCATTTGACCAGAATGTCACACACAGACACAAACTTATCAAAGCGATAACGCCGCACACACACCTCCCAAAACCGAGTAATGGCGGCGATGTTGAAAATAGAACGACAGATATCCCTTTCTCGTTCTAGTATGTTTTCTGGGAATGAAATGTGGCAGATCGGCAACGTTTAGTAGTATTTTAGTGATAGTATGTGTTTACGTTATTGGTATCTACTCGTAATTGCCATCAACACTGAAAAAACCTGTTATATATTTTTTAAATCAAAAAATAAAAAAATTCCAAATCATGCGCCCCTAACTATTAATAATATTCCATTGATAGAAAAAAATAAAGAAAAATATCTTGGGATATGGCTTGACTCTCACCTCAGTTGGAATGCACAAATTGATTTTATATGTAATAAACTTTCTAGTCTTATGTATATGCTTAAATCTATATCTCGATGTCTACCACATCGAGTC
>JAATLQ010034891.1:0-25325 GCA_013421005.1 Heliconius erato x Heliconius himera | reverse complement strand
TCTCTTCGTAGGATATGCGGAGTCAGCTTAGCTGATCGAATCCGCAATGAAGAGGTACACAGAATGGCAGGTACTAGCGAGGATGTCACGGTGAGAATGAAGAAGAACGTGCTCAGCTGGTTTGGGCACGTCGAACGAATGAGTGATGAAAGAATGGCAAAAAAGATTTATGATGGAAAAGTGAGCGGTAAGAGAGGTAGGGGGAGACCTCGGTTGACCTTCGAAAACACAGTATCAAATATACTGGAGGAAGGTCACGTAAAAAGCATGAGGACCCCCCGAAGGGCATGTATGAAGAGGTTGATGACAGTGGACGAGGCGAAAGAGGTATGTAGAGACCGTAGCGTTTGGCGCTCCGTTCTCTCTGACTACCCCGCAAGGGATAAAGCGTGAAGCTAAGTTAAGTTAAGTTAAGTATATAGAGATACAGTAGGTGGATGTATTTTATACTAGCGGCCCGTCCGTGACCTCGCCTGCTTAAATTATACGATTATTTATTTAACATATGTAAGTGTTTGGTTATTGTATTGTAGTGTGTTGTTTGGTATATTGCTCCCCATCCTCCTCTATTTTCCAGTAAAAGTCCCATAAATAACGGCTAAACTGACAACAAAAAGACAGACAAACAAATATTTTGAAATCGTTTTTTGTGTTTTAACTTCATGCCCTTAACCTTACCTTATAAACACAATTGTTTTGAAATAACAGACCGACATTGTAATTTGATTAGTTTTTTAAATTTGCTTTAAAAGCGCTTACATAACAAAGATATATTTTTATACCTTATTCTGATAACTAGGTGAAGAGCGGCGTTGAGTTCCATCTCTCAATACACAATGTCTCAAGAATATGACATTTAATTGAGAACGGAGTGTCTCAACTTTAGGTTCCCTTTGAAGTAACTAGTGTTAACACTTTTGCTAATGAAATCTCAATGCTTAAAATTAAATAATCTTTAAAATGTCAATTGCAAATAAATATAATAGAGTAAATAAAAGAATTCCTTCGCCTACCCTGAGACATGCGGAATGCAACGTGAAGCTAAAAATAAAAAGAATAGGCATTTATTTTTCGAACATGAGGTTAATTATGTTAGCCCTTATTGCTTTTTACTAGAACACCGGGTGGGGAGGGTAAATGGTACTTCGTCCCTGAGAAATCGCAAGCGTCACGTGGCTGCCTGAGAGGAAGTCGTTGGCGGCAAGGTTGTCCCCTGCGGGACTCAAACCTAGGCGGCCGTTGATCGGGCTGGACAAAGTATATAATGAATGAACTAAAAATTTTAGATTTATTAATATGCTTTATCCATCCATATAATATATAATCTATTAGACCAAAGAATCTGACATCATACTATGTTAAAATAAGTACAATGTACTTAAATGTGCGAAATTAAAATATTTTAGAGACGATATAAAAAAAACAGTTTATCGTTTACGTAGACATTTTTTTATCTTTCACTCCTCGCAAATAGCGAGGTTCCCATCTTAGAGACGTTGCCTATGTTGATATAATCCAACCCAACAGCTTATCGTGCCAGACGAGTAAAATAGAAATAAATAAAATGGAAATATTCCTTAAAGTTGTCGAACTCTTTTAAAATTATGTTTACACTTAAAACCAAAAATTTTAAATAAATAAAATAATAATTAAAGGCCAGTCGTGGCGTAGGGGCATAAAGTGTGACTGTAAATTCGACTGGTTGTGGGTCCGATCCCCACTCGAGGAAATGAAATATTTATTTAAATGTATATTTTCATTTCTTCCCTCTGGTTTCAATGAAAAGTGCGGCGTGAGTTTCGCCTTTCACCATCCAATACCTTCCGAATTCGGCGGAACATGAGGAACGGTGTATCTTAACACTAAGTTCTTAAGGAGTTTAAAAATAAACACTGATTTATTTTTATTTATTTGAAAACTTCTTACCATTTGTATTATGACGTGACCTCATTTACGTCACCAATAATTACAATGGGGCCGTTCAAGTATTACGTAAGCACTGTAGGGGGACGGGGGGGTCTTGGGTTTGCTTATTTTTGATGACATGGGGGGTGGGGGGGTCTAGGTAGTAATTACGTAAGCAGAAGTTATTTATTTTTTCATATATATTATGGCTATATTTGGTAGACGTATGTATGGTAGACGATATAACTAATAGTTTTATAATATATTATATAAGTTTATTATATCTATTTAGCGGGAATGGCACATGATCAAGAGTCTAAATTTCAAATTTTATAAAAATCTGTGGCGATTTAAGGATTTTTCCATACAAACTTTCAACCTCTTATTTGCACCCTTACGGGGTGAATTAAAATAAACCAAGAACCACGTGTTCAATGAAATATTCTTAAGAGTCTGAATTTAAAGTTTTATAAAAGTCGGTGCTGATTTCATTTTTTTTTCATACAAACTTTCAACCCCTATTTCATTCCTTTAGGGTTAAAATTTTTCAAATTCCCTTCATAGTGGATTTTCAGAATTCGAAAATATAAATCTGTCCAAATATCACGTTTCTACTATCAACGGTTACGGATGTGCGTGCGTCTTACCTCAGTCAGTGGGAACATATCCTTTTATATATGTGGATACAAATAAAATATCAATAAAACGAATACGTATTACGTAAGCAGTTTTTTTGCAATTATTGACCCCCCCGTCCCCTATGTCATCAAAAATAAGCAATCCTCTTACCCCCTCCCCCAATGCTTACGTAAACATTGGCATATATTTTTTTTTATTGATATTTTATTTGTATCCACATATATAAAAGGATATGTTCCCACTGACTGAGGTAAGACGCACGCACATCCGTAACCGTTGATAGTAGAAACTTGAACGGCCCCAATGAATAAGTTTAAAGAATTACGTAAAGTAAACATAAAAAAAACGGCTGACGGCTCGTCGAACAAACAATATATGAACTGGTTCAGCAACATTTACACCGTCATTAGCATGTCATTAGAGACTGTAGCAAACTGAATAGAAAGCTAGTAACCTGCCTTACTCCAACCAACCTTGCGTGGTTGTGTACTCTACTACAAAACAAACACTATTCTATATACGTATATACTTAATATAATGTTATAATTATACGGACTTAAAGAGGACATATTATTAAAAACTAAAATATAATTCCATTTTTATTATTATTATATTATATACAGGAATTTACATTTTACGAACCATTTTAAAATTCAAGAGAACTAAGTTGAATGTCAAGTGCTTATACAAAAAGCAAATATAGAAACAAACGCTAGTAGCGCAGCATGGCAACAGCCTTCCATCATATAAAAGATTGTTTTTCAAGAAAAGTTGTCAAGTATGATAAAAAATTATATGAAATCATCAAGAAATACCGCAAATCGCATAATTTATTCTCACTTCAGCGAGCTACGTTGATTAATATCCAAACATAAATATTTCATTGGTGACAATGATAAATTGTTAGGTAAAATGTACCATATTCTGCAATTTGGAAACAATAATGAAACGACTATTATACAGATTTAAAATAGATATTAGACACATAGTCATTTACATGTTAGTAACTTAAATTTCTAGCTAAGCAATATTTTTCCTTTATAGTCACGTCGAAACGGAAAAGAAAAAAGTTGATGCTCTGGAAATATGGTACTCGAGAAAGATGCTAGGGATACTGTGGTCAAAATTCCGTTCAAATGTGTCCATACTCCAAGAAATTGGCATCAAAGAACGACTATTAGCTGTTGTAGAAATCCGCATTCTTAAGTTTTTCAGTCACATCTCCAGGAAAGGAAACGACTTCATAGAACGGCTCGTGGTGCAAGGCCGTGTAGACGATACCAGACCACGCGGTATATCATCCTTGCGATGGACCGACGAAATAAAATCAGCTGTAGGCGGCCGATTACATGAGTGCACTAGAATGGCGACCAACAAAATGAAATAGTGTGAAACTATGGTAAGATAACAAAAGCTAATAACGTGACTACATGATGGCCACGACCGCTCTGTCAAGACCGTGACGACCGAGAAGAAGATCTTTTATCATTTACCTCTTTTCAAAAAGTTAACTGCTATACTCGTATTAAGTATACGCGAATCACTAGAAATAACAGCCTAAGAGGATTTTCAAGTCAAAAAATATAATTTTTGACATGCCTAGTAAATCATGGGGAGTCGGAGAGAAATAAATATAATTATTAATAATTTAACATGCAAGGTATCGTATTCGCGTGAAGTGGAAAACTGAACGTCTTGGCTCTAAGCTTTTCACTGAAAAAAAAACATTTAATCTGACATTTGTGATATACATACTAATATTATAAGAGTGAAGAGTTTGTTTGATTAAACGCACGTACCCCAAGAACTCCTGTTCCGAAAGCAAAAAATCCTTTTTAGCAGAGAAGCAATTCTATACTAAAGGATTAATATAGTATGGTCAAAGGTACCTCGGGCACTCATGATGTGTCATGTGTCATACACGATTAACATTTTTTAATAATTTTTATTGACCGCGGAGGCGACGCCGTAGGCAAAAGCTAGTGATAAGTAATATAAAACAAAGTCCACATATGTCCTTGAGTCGGCTTCCTTGCTTACATCTTCCGAGACGTGCGACAATGAATATAGATCAACAGTGTGGTTAAAAATATATTTCAAAACAAAAAAACATAAAGTAACGTGTTGAATAAAGCACAATATGCATATTTAAATTTATTCAAAGCGTCATATATTAAGTATAATTTTTTGGTTATGCATTATGGCAATCTCTTTTATGAATTCAGCACATATTTCGATAATATGTATTATGATAAAATAAAATATTTAAATAAATAATAGTTTTAAATACTCCCAGGAAAACGAATTATTATTTTGTAATTTTTAATGTATCTAAAATATTGTTTAATGTTTTAAAAAGATAAAGATAATCCTAATTTAAACAAAAGTAAATTCAGGGCGGCTCTCGTATATTACATTTTTTAGTCAGTCAAAACTATTAATTTAATCAGTTAACTTACCTTTGTAGGCAACAGGCGACAGGCATATAATCATTTTTACATCGTAGTATCAGGACTTACCTGAAATAAAAAAGATTTTCTTATATGAAATTGCTATTAATAATTTATTCTCCCCTTTATTAATATACTGTTAATATTTTTACACCCTATAATAAGGATAACACAAGTTTATTCACAAATAAAGTATGTTATTCTGTTAAAAATACTTAATGTCATTTTTATATATTAGTATGTATGTGCATAACAGAAAAGAGCGACCCGGGAACGACGACATGAAATGTTCAATAAATAAGAAAAACTCGAACGACAGTAATCCGTAATGATCCTCCCGAATCTGTTTCCAAATCCGCAAAGGGACCTAAATTACACAAACGTCCACCCTTAAATGTTTTTCGATACTTTTCATTCAACTTTTGTGTACTGTAAACGCATTAATTGTGGAATTGTGGAACAGTAAAAGAAAAAGTGGCAATGACGAGGAGGAGGAGAATATAAAAAAAGAGTATTAAAAAAAAAAGAGTATTAAAAAGTTGTCGATTCCGTAGTCGGAGCGCCGCGGGCTGCGCCGCCGTATCGACCGCCTGTGACGCAACGTACCCGAACTCCGGACCCTTGCACAAAAACTTTAGCCATTGCTTCCCAATTCGTAGTTCAACAATGAATTTTAGGCTCTATTCATTATTGTTATTACAATATGAGATGTTAACATAACTGTCTGTAATAAAAAAAAGCTTTTATATATGAGGTATGACAAAATGTTTTTTTAAAAAATATAAACTAGTAGCGCTCATTCACGATGCATAGGACTTTTGATTTTTTAATATTTATTGCATTTTACAGCCCAATTTGTTTATTACAATATATAAACGTATTAATAGTTATATCTTTTTAATGTAGTAATAAATAGTAGTTAATAATTGTATCCTTTTATTATTTGTATATATGTATGTATATATATATATATATATATATATATATATATATATATATATATATATATATATATATATATATATATATATATATATATATATATATATGTTAGCTATACATTAAAATATTACGATAAATAAGTTGATCGAAATTTAAACAGGAGGATTTTTTTATTTAATTACATAACAAATCATTATATCGCGCTTCTCATCTCACAATATTTTTATATGAACAAAGAATAGAGGGGTAAAATCTTTTAATATAATAAAATAACAAAAAAAATCTACAATACACACTGGAATATTGGTATATTAATTTATTCCATAAAAAACTTAAATATTAGGCTGATATTTGAGGTAAATATTATCAAATTTATTTTTATTTAAATGTAGGTAATAGGTACCGGCTACTTTTCTAAAAACGTAGAGCGGAAATAATAATTACGTGAATTGAAAAATTGTCAAGTTTGATGACAAATTTAGAGAGAAACATTTTATGAAGCTAAAAATAATTAATTGATTTATAAGTATCATTTATAACAAAAAAAAACCTGAAGGAAACGTAAACAAAAGCACTATTATTATACACATAGGTACTATTATTCCGCCTTCCAAAATATCTTTCATAAATAAATAAGTAATATATTTAAATATTTCGTTTTATATTTTCGTTTTTATTAATTTAATATAAATGAATTCAGATTCTTTTATAATTTGCATCGAAGATTCTGTTTTTTTTCAAATAGCCATTATTAGCAAAGACGTCTGAGAAAGTTTTTCCTTCAGCACTATACACTTTTTTGTATTGGAGAATATTCTCGGAAGCTTGCCATCGTCAGCTTGTCGCTTTTAATATACGATACGAAAGCGTGATATTTAACAGATTAAGCCACAACTGACACAAAAATGTAAACTACTTTTTTGTACGTTGATAGCTTAATATAAGTTTAAGAAAAAAATATTATATTTTGACTAGCTATAAATATTTCAGCTTCACGTTATATTCTGCATACAGCAGGGTAGACAGAGGGAACGTAGTGTTAAGACACTCCGTTCCTCACTTTCCGCCAAGTTCTGGAGGCATTGCGTGTTCAGTGGAAGAACTCAACGCCGCGCTTTGTCTCGACACCAGAGCGAAGAAATAAAAATATAAATGTAAATAAATATTTCTTTTCCTCGAGTGGGGATTGAACCCACAACCAGTCGATTTTACAGCCACACTTTGTGGACTTGCGCCACGACTATGTTAGTTCGCATTCTTAGCTTAGATTAACTTAGATATATTCAGTGAACTAAAATTTAAATAGTATTCTTAGTTACAGAATGTACTTAAATGAAGAAATATAATAGCAGTGGTGGTCAGTGGTTAGCGGTCATTCCATCTAAAGTAGTACACATACGAGTATTATATTACTTTATTTAGGTAAACCTCAACTACTTTTTTTGTTTATATTTAGCATGTTTATGTATTCAAATATTAAACAAAAGATATAATACGACATAAGAAATCCTAAAACGATAAATAAATATAATTCAAAATTTCAAAGTTAAAATTTTCCAAGAGATAGTTTACTTGGGGTAAAAAGTAACCAAATAATTATGTAATTTGATATTTCATAATTATTGTAATAATAATGTATCAATTTAAATTCAAATTATAAGCGTTTAAAACATATATAGATTTCTAAGCAATGTATTTTTTTTATGAATACCTAGTCTTTCGTGGAAAACCGTAACATTTTAATATGTTTACAGTACAATACAATGTTTACAGTTAAATAAATATTTCGCAAAGATCTGTAGTAAATATAAAAATTAAAAACTGATAATATATAAAATTATAGTCAATAGTCAAATATATTTTAAATACAAACAAATTTTAACAATTTGACACACTTGCTTGTGTTTATTTCAGTGTTTGAGTCATGAAATATGTACGAGTTAACATGTATGACATTTACTTAAATTACTGTTCTCGTATTGTCTTGTTGGTGACTTGTCCAGAAATATTTAAATTTATTTAAATTCACTCATTTATTCAAAACAATGCCCACATAGCGTCTGTTTTTCTATGGACTTAGAGTTATCTAAAATAGAATTACTTGTTTTATAAAACATTTTTATATCATAATTTTTCTCAATTTATTTACAAGATTTTATTTTGCCTATTATAAAATGTATTATTTTAATTTACTATTATTATTGACCTCGGTTGACTATCATGGCACAGTATTAAAGATACTGGAGGAAGGTAAAGGTAAAAGCAGGAGGGCCGCCCCGGAGAGCATGTATGAAGAGGTTAATGGCAGTGGACGAGGCGAAAGAGGTATGCAGAGACCGTAGCGTTTGCCGCTCCGTTCTCTCTGACTACCCCGTGATACGACATATGGCGTGAAGTTAGTAGTAGTATTATTTTTATTTTACGTAATCTTTATTTAAATTGCAAAACATTACAAATTCGCTTATTGATTGATTTAATAATTACAATACACTATTATAAAATTGTATAAATAAATATAATATATCTAAAAAAACATTGTATGTAAATCAGATGTCGGTCAAAAATTCTTTAAGATGCAAGACTAAATGCCAGCTATTCGTTGAGAATCTTTTAGAGAGGGAGAAACGGTCGCGTTCGGCTTCACGATTTAATTGCTTTGGCGCTCTTCCATGACCGTTAAGGCGGAATAGGTGTAGCTGGAAGTGTAGTGGCAAAATATGTTGTAGGTGATATTCAGACATACTCGTACAATGTATAAATATAGCACTTAATGCAAACTAATTATTTAATTATTTTTTTTAATAATGTCATTGCGGTACTTTCTATTGCTGTATAGTGTATATAAGAAAAAAATAAATGGAATTTGCATCTGCCCAATTCTATACGTAGATATTTTAGCTTTACGCTCCATCCTGTATATAGCTGACACATAAACTTGTTAAACCGTGTTAAAACACGTGTTAAAATTCTCTTTCCTCCACATCTTAAAATCAACAAATCAGTGATATATAGCGTCATTGGGTAGTAATCAGTAATTAAAATTTTGTAGCAATCTATTCCAAGCCCTTTTAAGTTTTTTCTCTTCCAGGTATGTGATATCTGTTAAAAGAAAACCGTATATGCCTTTATCTAGAGCGGACACGTTTTTCCCTTAATCGTATTGTAGTTTGCATGTACGCCTTTTTAAATCAGATATTACTGATCTCAATTTCATTATATCTTTTAACTGCACTATATTAAAATTTCTTTAGGTTTCAAGTCCTGTAACATCGAACTCTGTAACTTAAGCTTTTTGTATCCAATTTTACAATCATCGCCATTTCAAAGTTAAGACTAATGATAAACGTTATTTTTGATTTTTTTATTTTCTAACAGGTATCTGAAAAATATATACTTCACGCTGTATCCCGCATGTTGCTTAAGGAACTTAGTTTTAAGACAGTCCGTTCCCCGCTTTCCGCCGAATTCTCGAGGAATTGCTGAGTGGCGGCCACGCTTTGCCTCGACACCAGAGCGAAGAAATGAAAACATAAATTTAAATAAATATTTCATTTCTTCGAGTAGGAATGGAACCTACAAAATTCGCGTTACAGTCACAGACTTGTGCCTGTGCGACTGCTCTCAAATCTAATATAAAACATCTAATTATACAAACCAATTATTTATTACTTCGAATTAATTAGACCGATGAAATAATATATATGTACATACCACATATATATTTATACTTTGTATATGTATATACTATATCATAGATTGAGGCCAGTCGTGGCACAGCGGAACCAAGTGTGACTAAACAAACGCAATGGTTGTGGGTAAACGCGAATGGTTGTGGGTTCGATCCTCACTCGAGTAGATGAAATATTTACTTAAAGGAGAATGAAACTTTTGGGCCGTCACGTAAAGAATTGAGATGTAATCTAAAAAATTACATTTTTTTTTTATTTTTAGAATAGCAAATAATAAATTAATTGACATTCTGGAAGTGGAGAAAAATGAAAAAAAATAAGATTTAGATCCTTAACCGATTAAAATCAATCATATTTTAAATCAGAGATGTGACAGCTGATTGACAATCACACCTTGTCTAATGACTTTTTGCATTTTTTGCTTCTGTTTGTCATCGCAAAATCAGGCCATTAAATAAAAAACATAAAAAAAAAACATTTGCTTCTGTCATTACGTTCGTGTCATAACGCATCGACATTTTGAATGTTTTCCCGTTTGTTTGATATTTTCAACGACTACTGTTTTGTTTTTCTCGGATTTTGACTCTGCCTACTTTGTACGACCCTTGCTTCCTCACTGGACTCTGAAATCTTTTGGATCTTACGACCGCCACGCTATGGATATGAATCGCTGTGTGAATTGTGGGATAGCCAATGGACACTGCAATACCTTAGTTCGACGACCTTTAGATGATGAAAACCACCACAACCTGGTTACTTAGAGGTGTGATATAATCCCGACATATAAGCAGGAAAATATATTTCTGTTACATTTTAGTTGACAGCTTTCGTAGAGGAAGGGAAGCTATTGCTATGAAATACTGCAATTGTATTGTAGGAAGACGAATGGTAGGCTGCTGTGCTCATGTTATGTGTATTATATGGTACCTTAATTGGACTAGGTACCAAAATAATTTAGTTCCACCTGCACTCTTCTTAGATGACATTTTAATAATAGATAATAGAAGAAGAATAAAATATTAATTAAAATGTGTTTTATTTATAAATAATAAACATTAATGCTTAAACAACTCAGTAATCACATATTTTATAGAAGTTGATATTCAAGACATTGTGCTGCGAACTTAACCTCACTTTTATCAAATCTCTAATAACTCAGCTCTCAGATTGCCAAAATTTATATAGTTTTCAAGGAGGGAATGATGTACCTAAATCTATTAAATCATACCATTTTCATATCTTTACATTCTGGGCCCAAAAATGAATGGAATAGTTTCAGTCTCCTTTATATTTCCATTTCTTCGCTCTGGTGTCGAGGCAAAGCGCGACGTTGAGTTCTGCTACTCAACACGCAATGCCTCGAGAATTCAGCAGAAAGTGGGCAACGGAGTGTTTTAACACTAGGTTCCCTCTGCCTACCCTGATGTGTGCATACAGCGTGATTTAAAAAAATATATATATCATAGAAAATATTTCTAAAACACAGTTATATAATGCAAATCATATAAATAACATAATATTCAATTTACTTAGACGTATTTGACAATATTTCATTCATCAAGTCGCGGTAATATGGTGAATATCGCCGCGCGCCAAATTTGTGGGCCAGATGGGCACTATCATATATTATGTTTAATCAATGTCCTTGCCTTTGGGATGTAGGAGCGTTCGTATATTGTACATTCTTTTTTTTCTCAGATCTCGTAAGTACTTTATGGACAATATTTTTTGGTTACTTTGTCTATAAGTGACCAGTCGTGGCGCAGCGGGACGAAGTTTGGCTGTAAAACTGACCGGTTGTGGGTTCGATCCATACTCGAGAAGATGAAGTATTTACTTAAATTTATATTTCCATTTCTTCGCTCTGGTTTCGAGGTTAAGCGCGACGTTGAGTTCTGCCACTCAACACGCAATGCCTTCAGAATTCGGCAGAAAGTGGGAAACGGAGTGTCTTAACACTAGGTTCCTTCTGCCTACTCTGATGTGTGTGGGATACAGCGTGAAGCTGATTTGATTTTAATGTGTCTATAAGTTATATTAATTTAAAATATTTGGAACGGCTTCATAAATGTTACCAAGATTAAATATATGTTACTTTTTCATTATGTTATTCTTAAAATAAGAGTCACTGACGATATTACTAATATTTAGGGAAACTTAACACAAGAAAAACCTTGGCCTAATAGCTAACTTGAAGACGTAGTATTATGAAATTTAAAATTTGATTATTCTATTCTTATATAAATATACTATATAGGATAATTTATATAAAAGCAAAAGCATAAGCAGTTTATCTTTCATTAAATCTATCGCAATACTCAAATATACTAGTAGGTCCTCATTGTCACGACCCCGCTTGGTACAGCCGTATCGACCGCGTTTACGTAATGGTTGCACAAACCAGGGTGGGTCTCTCGATCTGACTGGCTCCCTTGCAACTTTTTGATACGTTTTCTCTTTTATTTTCCCTAATAAATGTTGTTCAAGTTATTGATTAAATTGATAGTTTTTTTTTTAAAGTATTTTTATAGTATGTTTAATGGCGTGTTGTTAGTAGTAACTTTAGGAAAAATTGTTATTAGTTATTAGTTACAATAAAAGAAAAAAATAATGAAAAGCATTTGCATATTGTATTTACATATAGTCCATAATTGACCTATGAATTCATATGTACAAATAAATAAGCATACATGTCCACAATAACGTACATATCATTTTTTTTTCAGCTTCACGATGTATCCCAAACACAGCCAGGTAGGCAGGGGGAACCTTAGTGTTAAGACACTCCCTTGCCCATTTTCCGCCAAATTCCGTAGGCATTGCGTGTTTGCGAGTGTTTGCGAGTGGTGGAACTCAACACAGCGTTTTGCTTCGACACAAGAGAAATTAAAATATTAAATATTTGATTTCTTAGAGTAGGAATTGAACCCACTACTTGTCGGTCAGTCACAGTATACATAATATTCATTGTGGCGTTTTCATTTATTAAGTAACGCTTTAAAAATACTAATTATCAAGTTAAAAAGTAAGCTTCAGTAGCCAGTAAGCTTCGTAGTTATTTATGCAGGGAAACTTTCTCATTAGACGCTTTTGCTGTGCGACCGCACCAAATAGCCTATTATTTTTCTAGTACTCTCTCGAACTAAGGATAATTGTGCTCTCAACCTTGAATATTAACCTCTTCTTAGTTAGTTTATCTTACTAAATGTATTTATACGGCCTATTACGTTATAAAAGTTGTTAAAAAGAAAAAAGAATAACTTATCTAAGTATATATTTTTCTTACGCTGTATGTAAATCAAATGGAAACATTTAAATATATTATAGATAATGTACCAGATTCAAGATATGTCCCGCACACAGCAGGGTAGGCAAAGGGAGCCTAGTGTTAACACACTCCGTTCCCCACTTTTCGCCGAGTTCTGGAGGCATTTTGTGATGAATGGCGAAACTCAACGCCGCGCTTTGCCTCGACATCAGAGCGAAGAAATGAAAATATAAATGTAAATAAATATTTAATTTCCTCGAGTGGGGATCGAATCCTCAACCAGTCGTAGGTAAGGCGTTTTATTTGTTTGCTGATTTTGTGAGTACATGGAATTGAAATTATTATATGGTATGTAAATATACTGTTCTTACGTACGGTATATTCATGCATAACTTGCATTCAGAGGTCGTGGAAGCGCGCTGGTGTGAATCTTACGAAGAAATTTTGAAAGAAAGTTCAATACGTTAACAGCGTTCTATTCCGCTGACTAACCATAAAATTTATGTGATTCTTATATAGATTATACGATATCTCATGAAGCTTCCTAATATTAGTAGGCATTGACTTATTTCTTCCATAAAACAAAACACGCTTTTCTCTTTACATACATAAATATAAAATCAATACAACTGACAATAAACAACGGACCTTTCTTTATAGCGTGTAATGAAAAGGTTCTTATTGGAATCGTTCATAAATCTCAATAAAAAAATGTATACCTCTTTAATGTATTTCCCGTTTACGACTGAGTTACGAGTAACGAATATATTTTACGATATAATTTTTTCACGCACCTTTTCCATCATGTAGTTGGTTATACTCTTAATACTCATACATTCCGAATTAATTGAATGCGATGGTTATAACAAAAGAATATCAGCTTTACGCCGTATTCTGCACACAGCTGGGTAAGCCGAGGGAACCTAGTGTTAAGACACTCCGTTCCCCACCTTCCACCGAGTTCCGGAGGCATTGCTGTTAAGTGGGGAAACTCAACGCCGCATTTTGCCTCGAAACCAGAGCGAAGAAACGAAAATATAAATGTACATAAATGTTTTTGTTTCCTCAAGTGGGGATCGAACCCACAATCAGTCGATTTTACAGTCACACTTTGTGCGCTTGCGCCACGGCTGGTCTCTAACAAATTTACCTAAAAAAACACAAAGTAGAATACCAATAATCCAAAGTGGAGAAGAGTACAAGAACGTAAAACAATCAAACATCGTTGCAGAAAGAACTGAAAACAGAGCAAATTAAAAAAAAGAAAAGTAGAATATTTCTCTGGCCTTTAAAATTAAACAGCGAAATTTCTACAGCTGTAGTATTATATAAAACTGTGTGTAAATTGACATTTGCATTTCAGTTTCAAAAGTTTGCGCTTGTAAAAGTTTTTCCTCACTTTACCAATTTACATTTTAAAAATTTATAGGTACTTCTTATTTGAAATATTTGTCGTCAGACTTCCTGTACAAATAAATAAATTAAATTAAATTAAAAATTAAATCAGCTTCACGCTGTATCCCGCACACAGCAGGGTAGGCAGAGGAAACCTAAGTGTTACCCCAGTGTTAAGTCACTGCGTTCCCCACTTTCTGTCGAATTCTGGAGGCATTGCGTGTTGAATGGCAGAACTCAACGCTGCGCTTAGCCTCGACACCAGAGCGAAGAAATGGAAATATAAATTTAACTAAATATTTCATCTCCTCGAGTGGGGATCGAACCCACAACTAGTCGGTTTTACAGTCACACTTCGTGCCGTTGCGCCACAAATAAATATTTCATTAATTACTTTTTTACTCCCTGAAACGTCAAAGTTAAACAGGCGCGGATTCAAATCCCGCTACGTTCAAATTTTTATAGGTTTTCTAAAATAGTAAAGGACTAAAACAACTCAAAATTTAAATACTAGAATATTATTACTATTGTTCAAATACACAATCAGCAATCAACCTTAAAGATAAAAGCTCTGTAAGGTCGTTAAAGGAATCTCATTTGCTTATCACGTCTCGTCGTGTCCTCCTATCTCGTGTCTTTTAATATTATTATTCTCTTCATGCATCTTTGTCATCAAACTTTCTAAAGCAAACTGTAAAGTGTCAAAGATAATCTAACTTCATAAATATTTTATTCCTTTGCTGTAAGTGATATTTTTTTATTGAATAGTTATAAAAAAGTAATGCAAATACAAAGCACGCAATGTATGCCAAATTAGACGAAAAATTAGGGGAACGGAGTGTCTTAATACTAGGTTCCCTTTGCCTACCCTGCTGTGTGCGGGATACAATGAAAAGCTGCTTTTTTTATTTACAAATAGCTCTGGTTCGTTGGATTGGTCTACTATTTTACATCTGCGCTGTTACCAAACCAGTAATCTGTCATCCTTTCTATTGTATACTTTTTACAGGCAGCTTTTACATTTTTACTTCTTTGACCTTTGATTGACTGCTATAGGCTAAAATTCATCAACTCGAACTACGGTTCGTGAGCACAAAGATAGCTTTTGAATAGAGTTTTCAGATATTGATACGAAAATCTACATATTACAAAAGTTGCAAAAGTACATAGTGCAATATATTAACTTTATAAATCCTATGTTTTATCGAATCTCTTGGAATCTCTGATACAGCTAGAGATTAAGGTAACAGTTACTATTGTTCGATAAGAGATTTCCAAAGACGCTTTATACTTGAACGAATCGTAGCCTGCAACTTAGTTTGCCAGCGCTCCAGTAAAATACCGTTTCTTTCAGATTCTCATCGAAATTTCTTACCTACTTCCCCCCAAACTTCAGCTTTCTAAACCCAGTAGTTTCTGTCGAGTTTTGTTTCTGTGCATGGCACTCTCGAAACGTCATTATTAAAGATCTGAACTACACTGATTTTTTTGCTATATTTATATAAAGGTACGAGTACATATAGAAGATATATCAGCTTCACGCTGAATCCCGCACACAGCAGAGTAGGCAGAGGGAACCTAGTATTAAGACACTCCGTTCCCCACTTTCTGCCGAATTCTGGATGCATTGCGTGTTTAGTGGCAGAACTCAACGCCGCGCTTAGCCCCCACACCAAAGCGAAGAAATAAAAATATAAATTTAAGTAAATATTTGGTAGGAGATATATCTTTTTTCAATTTTTTGGCTGTTCTTTCTCACTGTATAATTTAATTATATGTTACCTTGTTATAAAATGTTATGTAGTAAAATAAAAGTTAAACATATTTTATCCACATTGCCACTTATTCTTTGACAAGAGATCTCATGTTTTTTGGGAGATAGCCAAATAAACGTATTGCATTGACTTTCCCCCTATCAACAGCTTCACATTTCAATCAGACACCTGTAACATTTAGAGCCAGCATTATTATTCTGCACATTATCCTATTAATATAAGCTGTATGTTCGTTTGCTCTATTTACATTTATATTTTAATTTCTTCGCTCTGGTATCGAGGCAAAGCGCGGCGTTGAGTTCCGCCACTCAACACGCAATGCCTCGAGAACTCGGCGGAAAGTGGGGAACGGGGAACTGCGTTTTTCAGGGAAGCTATAACGTTTGAGTGGCGTGACCTCGAATGAGAAAATGAAAACATTTAATATTTCATTTCCTCAAGTGGAAATGGAACCCACAACCTGTCGCGTAAAGTCACACGGCTGTGTCCCTGTGCCACGACTGGTCTCAATGCTTTTGTTACAATTTTTTTTCGTCGGATAAAATTATTTATTCATTCTACTGTTCTGTTATTTTAGTTTCTAATATTTTTTTTTACTTCATTGTTTTTAAATATGTGAAAAAAATAAAACTAGTCTCTGTCTTTATATTATGCATAAAATGTATGAATACGAACGAATAGAAAATAAAATCTCTTACTTCACATTCAAATGTACAACCAAGAAGATATGCTCAAGCATGTCTTCTTTAATTCTCTAGTTTTCATAATGCAGTAAACTTTTTTATATTATCTTTTTGATTAATAAAAAGTATATTATTTATTTATTTGAAGGTTATTTTTATTACATGATTTATTTAAATTTAAAGGTCAAGAAAAACATATACGAGTATACATATTTTTGGAAACTAGGAATTGGTGCCATCTGTGCGCGTTTCTTGAAACTATGAAGTATTACGACCGGTGACATGAAATTAACGTTGCAGCCTGAATTTCAGAGAACTTTTACTAAAAGTGTCGCTATGTTTCAATAGATGGTGCTGTACGTATATGTGGAAAATGGTTTATTAGAAAATTGTATAAATGTACTAATAAAATGAAACATTAACTAAATATAATCATTTTTAAGCAAGATTAAATATTACATATCTATAATGTATAGTATACAGCGTAGTTGTTTAAATAAGGCAAACGCATGTGATATCGATTGTCGGAAGCATTACCATTAATGCCTGTCGCTCTTAGGAAAATCTTTGTTACGGTAATGTAAATACGATAAAATACCGTATTGTCAAATATATATAGCAAGTGTTTTACTATAAAATTTACTTTCCTGATAAAAGTTTCGATATATCTAGTCACATTATATAATCTTGTTGTGACTTCCATATTCCGTATAGTATTTCAAGCATTCGTGTAGTTGCTCTAAAGTGACTTTGACCTAATTTCAAACCACGTCGCGAGTATATATCTAATAAAGACAGCTCATAAAAAAACATGCGTCAAATAATACGTCACAAAAATATATTTGATAATTTGTTTGTAATATCAAAATAATTAGCTGTCAGATGTTAAAATACGTGCGTATTCTAGTGTTCAAATTATCTTTAATAATTTATTTTGTAATAGTAACATTTTGTAATACGAATATGTATTACGATATAATTTTCAGTAAAAGCTTAAGTTTTTTTATATGAGTATATCAGTATAGTTAAGATACTCCGTCCTCCACTCTCCCGTGTTGAGTGTCAGAACTCAACGCCGCGCTATGCCAAATATTAAATTTAATTATTAATTTAATGAGTATTACATTATTTGAATACCTACATTTAAATATTAAATATACTTTTTCCATCTATTAATACTTTTCTTTATTTTATATACTGTATAAAAAAAATATTCTCAAGTTCATATTTTGATATTAAACATAATATACAATGTTTTTATAGACTGTCTCTGGCGACTTGCCTCATTTTATCATATGATATTTTCGATAAGTTTAATTATAGCGACGAGGAATTTGTGATCATAACCACCTTGGTGACATTTAGTTACGTTTGAAAACGAGAATATATTAACTATTTATATTTGATATATTTAGAAAATGTATTTTAAACAGCTTGTTACTGATCTCTCGTTTGAATTATATTTTCAATTTGAGAATATTCATATATATACAAACACAACATTTTAATAAGAATATGTTGATTTTATTTGAGGCCAGTCGTGGCGCAGGTGCACAAAGTGTGAAGTTCCGCCACTTAAAATAATGCCTCTAGAATTCGGCGGAAAGTGGGGAACGGAGTGTCTTAACACTAGGTTCCCTCTGCCTAACCTGCTGGGTGCGGTAATATACAGCGTGAAGTTGATTTTTTAAGTTAATTATTTTTTAGCTTAATGCACATATTTTACAAACATAATATAAGCCTAATAAAATACCTACACACGCGAAAGCCAGCCAGCCAAGTTAAAAAGGAAAAAAAAGCAATAATATTACACGAACTATTTCGAGCTACATTTGGGCAATACACGACTATTTAATCTACATACATGAAAATTGGTATATTTATAAAAAATCCAATAGCCTTTTGAGCTAAATGAATAAAATTTTAAAGCTTGAAATGAATTTAAAATTTAATTCATTTAGTTTAAAACACTATTGTTATATGTTTGGATCATAAAAAAAATTAAGCTTCGAAGTAAATGTTTTTGCTGTATTTTGTATGAAATCCGCCGCGTAATCAAAACCTATAGGATACAATCTACCTACAATTATGAAACTTAGCAAGAAGTGAGAACTAACTTATTACACACAAATAAGGGGAAAAATATTCAAGTTGGAAATTTCTAAAAATAAAAAAATAAAAATGTATATCACAGAAAAATATCACACCAATTTCTATACTTCTTAGTTCATCTATATATATAAAAGGACTTGTGCTGACTGACTGAGGTAAGACGCACGCAGAGCCGTAACCGCTGATGGTAGAAACGTGAAATTTGGGCAGATGTTTATTTTCATATTCTAGACATCCACTAAGAAGGGAATTTCAAAAATTTTAATCCTAAAGGGATGAAATAGGGGTCGAAAGTTTGTATGGAAAAAAAAATAATCTGTACCGATTTTTATAAAATTTGAAATTCAGACTCTTAAAAATATTTAATTGAACACGTGTTTCATGGTTTTTAAGAATTCACCCCCTAAGGGTTCAAATAAGGGGTAGAAAGTTTATATGGAAAAAATTTAAATTGCCACCGATTTTTATAAAAATTTAAATTCAGACTGTTAAAAATATTTTATTGAACATATGTTTCGTGGTTTTTTTAGAATTCACTCCTAATAAGCGGGCGAAGCCGCGCGCGCCCTCTAGTTTAATACAAAATGCTTGCGCAAAACTTAATTTAGCCGCAGTAAACTAAAGCCGCATATTCAAAATCTATATGGTATTTTCTAGAATTATGATTTGGCAAAAATTGAGAAATTACAGTAAAAATGTTCAAAGAAATCCATTGTAAATTTATTTTTGTAGTTCATTTCTTACAAAATAAGTAGAAACTTCAGTCAAATTTATAAAGTTGTAGTTTCCTTTGACCTACAATCCAGAAATTCATACGGTACCCTCGATGAAGAAGTTCCAACTCGAATTTAGCCGATTTTTCAAAATTTCAGTCTCATATAAAGGCCCTTTTATTTTTACAAAAATTACGGAACCCTAAAAAGCCTGATAAAAACAATTATTTAAGTACGTCCTAGTATTTCTTAGAATAGAGTAGAACAAATATTTCATATATCTTTTATAATATATCAAATATCGTAATTTAATGTATTCTGTTACAGGCATAGTAAAGTGTGGAAAATGTTCAATGTACGGTAAATTTAACCTTATTATTAGCAGGGCACCTTGGTTGTGATATACGAAGAGGGCTAAGCTTCACTGAATAAGCAATATTATCAGAAATTTTGTTAGCAGCAAGTCAAGAAATGAAGAAATATTTTTAAATTTTGCTTTGCATAAAAACAATTTATAACGATGTCGGCTGAAACTAATTCAATCAGTAAACATAAATATAGGTGTATTTTTTATATTTAATCTTTTTTTTATTGAAATCTCGAGATGTATAATAATACATACTGTTTAGACACCATTATTTGTTAATTTATATACTCTTTAGGTATTGTGCACAATTTGTTATTTAAACAAAGAAAATAAAGATAAGTAAAAAAATCATTATTCTTCACTATCCCTATCTCGCACACAGCAGGGTAGGCAGAGGGAACATAGAACTAAGACACTCCGTTCCCCACTTTCTGCCGAATTCTGGAGGTATTGTGTTTTGAATGGCAGAATTCAACGCAGCGTTTTGCCCCGACCCCAGAGCGAAGAAATGGAAATATAAATTTAAGTAAATATTTCATTTCCTCGAGTGGGGATCGAACCCACAACCAGTCGGTTTTACAGTTATACTATGTGCCCCTGCGCCACGACTGGTCTCACTGGCCTTCTTTATATATTTACCTTATAATACGAATATAAGCGCCTCCATGTAAAATCAAACAAATCAATGGATACCACCTATCACAGAGTGTATGAATTGAAAGTGAAGGACTATAAGTTAAGATACTTTTTTATTCTTACTTCGTACTTTTATACTACTTATGTGAGATATTGCTTGGAAATACCAAAAGTTTATGAAAAGGTCACTTTTTTATTAACTTTTATTGTAAAGTCATTCTGTACGTAGAAAAATTTCGGCACAATATCTATATATATATATAATATATATATATATATATATATATATATATATATATATATATATATATATATATATATATATATATATATATATATATATATATATATATATATATATATATATATAAACTTTATAAAATTAGAAACAGACATCTTGAATTGAATATTTCATGAAACAATTTACCTTATGGGACCCGCAAGGGTGAATTAAAGAACCCTTACCAAAATGTATTTTTCTGACGAATTCCTCCGAACCGATAAACATTTTTGCCTATCTTCTGTAAATATTATTGAAACGCGAACGAAAGTAAATTCAAATTCTGTTCTGAACGGTAAATATAAAAATCTGAGAATCAAGGGCATAAATAAGTGGATTAAGGGAGTGGTAAAGCTTAATGCAATAAAGCACTTGAACTATAATTTTAAAAACAAGAGTCGTCTTCTAATCGTTTTCTTTACTTCAGTTCAGTTTAGTTTCGTTTTTTCTCTTTTTATTTTGTTAAAAATATATATTTTATGATACATATATAACATAAATACTTTTATGGTTATTATAATATCCAAATTAGAGGTTAATCACATTGTAGCCTTGTTTAGTAATTAATAATTATGGTTAACCACTAATAATATGTTACAATTACATAATAGATTAAGATATACCTGCTAAATGAAATAAGGGTATAAAGGGTTATAATCTATTATTTTTGTATTAAATAAGGTCAACGTTACTTTACCTTTAATTACTTACAAAAATAACTATATTTGAAGGATACGTTATTAAATTTAAATAAAGTAAATATACTACAGGCATACCCCACGAAACTGTTCAAAATTTATTAGGCTATGGAGTTTCTTTTTATGGAAAAGACATTATGGAGCTATAACGTAATAGGCGAATATTTGAAACGCTTATAAAAATTGTAAGTTTACCCATGACTTTTTTGATAATATCTGATAAATATGGATTCAAATCGTACTTGAAGAAATGTTTATTTATATCTGTATATAAATAGATAAATGAACATCACGCTGGATCCCGCATACAGCAGGGTAAGCAGAAGGAACCTAGTGCTTAGACAGTCCGTTCCCCATTTTACGCCGAGAGGTTGAATAGCGGAACTCATCGCCGCGCTTTGCCTCGACACTAGAGCAAAGAAATGAAAATATAAATTTAAACAAAAATGTAATTTTCTCGAATAGGGATCAAACCCACAATCACTCGCGTTTACAGTCACAAAATTGTGCTCCTGCACCAAGACAGACTTCATCATAATTTTTTTATTATATATATTTATAAATACATATATGTATACTAAAATAAAAAATATATATATACAAAAAAAAACTAAAAGTATAGAAAAGTTAATTCGGTACACGAAATAAACAAAAGAATTTTAGTTGGTCTGTAAACATATCCATGATAGAATTTAAAAACTTTTTTGTCTATTTATCCGTTCTCCTGGATTTAAAATTTTAGGTTTTTATACTGGTGTTCAATGCAGTTTTCGTAGAAAAAAATTAAAATATGCACAGCAAAATTACGTCGATAAGCTAAATTATATAACATAGCAAAATTTATATTATAATAATTTAATGATAATTTTTTACTAAGTCAAATACATCACTTATTTTCTTAAATCACTTAATTCTTTAAAGAAGTAATTAATAGTTTTTTTAGTATAACATTAATATTTTATTAAGCGACAACATTGGTAACTTAAAAAAAAATTAAATAGTGGGCATATTATGGATTTGCAATAAAATGGCGATGCATATAAAAAAGTAAAACACGAAAGTGTGATGGAATCCATTTGGAAAGTACATTGTAATTATAAATTGACGTTGATATTGTACTTAAGTTACGTAGTGAAGTCAGTTTCAAGTGGAAAAGGGTCAGCTCACTATATCTGTACCTACATTATATATTTTATTTTTCATGTTCACGTTGTATCCCGCATGCATAGATAGAGTGAGCCTAGTGTTAAGACACTCCGCTCCCCATTTTCCGGCGAAACTCTCGAGACCAGTGCCAACAAATTAAAATATTAATTATTTTTCATTATATTGCCTTCACCTATAAAATAAATAACAGAGAGTTAGTAATAAATATTTTTTTACAAAGTTGCTAGTTTATGTTGCCTACAAAACTATTTGCCTACAAAAATACTTACTATGAAACAATCTTTTCATTTCTATCTTTTATATAAGTTATGTAAGTCAAGAAACATGTTATATAAGAACGAAAGACGTATTATAAATCATATTTTTATAAAACAAGGTGAATTGCAAAAAAAAAATGTATTTTCTGTTTCTTTCCAGTGTGTTTTATTCCTATAATTTAGTTTAATAAATTTCTAAACATGCCTTATTTTTTATAGCACACATTATTAATATATCAAATTATCTTCTAGTGTAGCCATTTTTAAATTGATATTGGACGGATAGTCCACAAGCGTTGACTTCACACGGGTGTAATATTGATACTAATGTTGTTGTGTAGGCTTCTCTTATTTTTTGTCTTCTATTTGTATATATCATGAGAGATACATTTTATTCAGTACAATGGACAAACCCAAAAATTACCAAACTAATTTAGAAAACTCTTTTACTAATATAATCATAACCAAACAGTAACAAATGTCAGTTCTAAAAATAGTTATTACTATTTTTTCTATTTGATTTTTAAGTCTTGGGATTTTTTGCAAAATAAATTATAAATTATAATATTGGTGTTAAATAAAAAAAACTACGATACATATTAAATTTCACTAACACACCTAAATATTTTACGACGACTACAGTATGAGATATGGTATAAAATATATTATAATTATTAACTATATACTCTCTAAAGGCCGTGCAAAATGGGGTAGATTGAGCAGGAAGGTAGATTCTGGCTGGAAAAGCCAGGAAGAAGAAGAAGACGAGGTAGCACACAAAAACTATTGACCGATATTAGATAATAAGATTTATACTCGATTCATTATGGCATGACAAAAAATGTAAACAAAAAAATTCTGTTTCTCAAACTTTATTGTATTTTTTTATTTATATTTAATTTATTTAACGTGGAGTTTTCTATATATAGCATTATTGCTTGTTGTGCTTGAATGTTATATATCTTTGTATAAAATAAGAATAGCAAAAAATAAAATGAAAATGTACAAGTTTTACTAAAAGTTACTTAACTATTAGGATAATAAATCTTAATATATCTATTATTCAATTATTTATCAGAATTCGGAGGATTCTGAGGAACTGTCACCAACATTAATGACGAAACGGTCAACCACATTATCTATTAAATTAATTTTATTTTTCATCTTTTGCCCTTCTTTTATCACATGGTGACTACAGCTTTACCAAGCTTCTACTGTTGTATTTTTTATTAGAACAATAATGTTCTAATATAAATATTAATTACGAGATATAATTTATTTTTATAGTACTAAAATGTGTCTGAAGTTTGAGAAGAAGTTGACTTTTAGGTGTTTTTACATGTACATGACATATTTAAAAAATATTATTAAAAAAAAAACCGAATGCATACGAACATTTTTAAATTTTAAGTTAAAATATTCTCGGCTTTAAATATGAAAACAATCTTTATTTTTATTATTGTTGTTTTACTTACTACTTTTTAACTTAACTTCTTTTTATTTACTATATATACAGAGTACAATTTTATAAAATTTGAAAATATAAATATTTAAATTATATTTCGATAATAATAAGATATTTAAAAAAAAAATCGAAAATAATAAGAATTTTGTAAAAAAAAAATCTCCCCGCTTTACTGGTATTCTATTTCAATTATAAGATAATATTATAATAAATTTTATGGCTATTTATAGTGTTATTAGCGAATTAATACTTAAAATATATATTTTTTAATTAATATAATAACTCCATCAAACCTGTAATGTAAAAGAACCTTTTTTTGACATGTTTACCTTTTATGTCATGCCTTCGTGAATCGAGTATAAAGGAGAATGAAACTTTTGGGCCGTCACGTAAAGAATTGAGAAGTGATCTAAAAAATTACATTTTTTTTTTAATTTTTAGAATAGCAAATAATAAATTAATTGACATTCTGGAAGTGGAGAAAAATGAAAAAAAATAAGATTTAGATCCTTAATCGATTAAAATCAATCATATTTTAAATCATAGATGTGACAGCTGATTGACAATCACACCTTGTCTAATGATTTTTTGCATTTTTGCTTCTGTTTGTCATCGCAAAATCAAGCCATTAAATAAAAAACATTAAAAAAAAACATTTGCTTCTGTCATTACGTTCGTGTCATAACGCATCGACATTTTGAATGTTTTCCCGTTTGTTTGATATTTTCAACGACTACTGTTTTGTTTTTCTTGGATTTTGACTCTGTCTACTTTGTACGACCCTCGCTTCCTCACTCGACTCTGAAATCTTTTGGATCTTATGACCGCCACGCTATGGATATGAATCGCTGTGTGAATTGTGGGATAGCCAATGGACACTGCAA
>JAATLQ010034890.1:0-25323 GCA_013421005.1 Heliconius erato x Heliconius himera | reverse complement strand
TTTTCCAGGCAACCATGTGTTTTAGTGATGACAAAAAAATAAGCTTTAATTTGATATATAATTCATTAAAAAAACACATGAGTGCAAATATTCACATTAAGTAACCTCTTTAAACCAGGCAACCTTGGACTTGCGGCAGACTGAGAGCTGGCAACCATTGTTTTTCCAATTCCTTATGCGATTTTCTTTCAAATGATATGCGATTCACATAAAAAACATATGAGTGCAATTTTCTCCAATAACGAGTTACGAAAAACATTAATTAAAGGTGATTGCGGCAGGATTTTTTTGGGCAACCCTAGTGTAATCTATTCTACTATCATGTATCATTCTTAAATATAAGTTTCATTAGAAAATCTAACCCCTACAGTTTTAAACGATGGGATCTCCACCTATAAGTACTTACTTTACTTTATGAAGCTTAAATGTTCATAATTATGTTCCTTAATATTAATTTTGGAATCGCGTAACGTTTCATAATTTCATTAAAACAGCTTATGCAAAGACGACAGTAATTAAAGTCTCTTGGGATCATATAATAATGTGTGCTTAAGAAATTTCAATATCCAACCCTTCTTAGCGTGTGTTAGGAAAACTATTACTTTATTGAATTTTTTTTTGTGATATAATTTTGATATTTTTTTTTAACTTGAACCCGTGCCTCCTGGAAACCGACCAGGACGGTTTTCAGGAGGCGCAGGTTCGAGTCCCGAATCCAATTTTCTAAATAAACAGATATATTCCTCAAATAATCCGCGAGACCATTTAAAACACTGTGGCTGGAAACTTTCAACCACCAACCCACTCATAAAATCTTTGAAGTCTCAAACCCATCATACCAGAGAGAAAAATACAGTCAGTGCATTTCGCAAAAATCCAGGGCAGTTCGCGAGGCAATTAAGATATCGTTGGCGGTAGTTTGATATAATAATCAAGTCAACTGACAGACGAATGCCACCTCAGTCTACCCGTGACCACGGACTACTGCAAAGTGTTCGAAACGTCGGGTTTCCAAAAATGTATAATACCAAATATACGCGATTAGTCCGGTTAAATAGTTTCATTTAAAATGTGTAATAATCGTGATAATAAAAGAACTTATTATGCCTGTACATGATACTTTAGCAGAAACTAACATGTTTTTTATTAGATTTTTGTCTGTCCATAAAACATAGCTTGTGAGGATGAATGCTGATTTTTTGACCAAAACACAGAACGTATTAAGATGTAACTTTATAGATATAAAGTGTATATTAAAGTAGCACATAAGTAACTCTTTTACACATTTTGTAAAACTTGGCGATAATATAACAAGTAGATTAAGCAGGTAAAGTCACGTTTGTATAATACCAATATTATAAAATAATTTTATTTTTAAAATACCACCACCACCACAATAAAAGTTTCATATATATACACTATAAGCTTATCTCAATAAGAATTTCAATTTATAACGTTACGAACCATTTCTTTTTTCAATATAAATATATATTTCACGAAGTTCAAACAAAAAGACGAGATATAAAGTTACCAAATCAAAGTGAATGCTGAATCAATTCGAAGATTAATATTCGCTAAAATGTAGAGGCGGGTCATAGACGGTCGTATCCTTTATGTGGAACGTAAAAACGACTAGATTGTATGTGTCATATGTGTTTTCTAGATTTACATTACGTTTTATATCTATATAAATTTAGTAAATAGATATGGATTCAGTAATTGTTATTATATTTTTTATATTAGTATGTAAAAAAATGAGGCAAGGCGCGGCTTCCGTCATTCAATATGCAATGCCTCCAGAATGATATTGAGGAATGAGAGTGTTTAAATGGGAACGGAGTGTCTCAATATAAGGTTCCCAAGTTTTACCTAATGCTGTATCCTGCATATAGCAGAAAGGCAGAGGATATTTAGTATTAAAATATAATTATAAATATAGTATTAAGACATAATTGAGGCCAGTCGTGGCGCAGGGGCACAAAGTGTGATTGTAATATCTACTGGTTGTGAGTTCAATCCCCACTCGAGGAAATGAAATATTTATTTATACAAAGTGGAAGTTCCCTAAGTGGAAATCTACCCCACAACCACCATTTTTACGCTTGTAGTCTGATACTGTACTTTTGCGCCACAATGGGACTTAAACCAACATTTTATGAGTCTTTATTAATTTCCCCAAAGAAGACAAAAGTTCTCGTTCTCTTTTAAATAACGAGCGGAATATATTACGCCGTAAAATAGATATGGATATGTTTTTCCCTCAGTTCATTTAACTTTTTCTATAAAAAAAAACACGTAATGTTCAATTTTGCCGAACTCTACAATTTATAGCTGTAAGTTTCGTCAGGTAGATATGACGAAATAGCTATAGGATTTTTCACCTGAATGGGTAAATTATATTTTTTTTACGATTGAACTCTTGTAATGATGGAAGTATTCTTCTCTTGTATCTCTGATAATTTAGTGACAAGAAACTCCGCTCCACGCTCACTGCTGATTTCGAAGCTTTAATATTTTTAAATGTTTTCTACATATTAATGAAAATCTTAAATAAATAAATAAATGCTTTATTCAGTACTTAAATGTTACATATACACTCTAATTTAGATGAAATATGGAAAAACAAGACAACAATTTAGTAGAGGTGACCGTTGGCAGCCGTACTAGTGTAAACTGTGTCACAGCTGCCAGAAAATACAGTATTTAAGGCAGACTTTGATCTAGAAATTGTATTTTTTATCTTTATTAATTTTTGTAGGTTAAGTAGAACAAATGAAGTCGCAAAGTAATTTGTTCTTTAGAACAATGGTTCTAAAGAACAAATTACTTTGCTACTATCCATAATAATTTAATAATAATTTTAATAGCTTCACGCTGTTTCCCGCACACAGCAGGGTAGGCAGAGGGAACCTAGTGTTAAGACACTCCGTTCCCCACTTTATTTGACTTTAGGCGAGGATCTCATGGTGAGAATGAAAAAGAACGTGCTCAGCTAGTTTGGTCACGTCGAAGGAATGAGGGAGTGATGAATGAATGGCAAAAAAGATTTATGATGGAAAAGTGAATGGTAAGGGAGGTAGGAGAAGATCTTAGTTGACCTTCGAAAACACAGTATCAAAGATACAGGAGGAAGGTCACGTAAAAAGCATGAGGATCCTCTGGAGGACATGTATGAAGAGGTTGATGACAGTGGACGAGGCGAAAAAGGTATGTAGAGACCGTAGTGTGTGGCGCTCCGTTTTCTGTGACTACCCCGCTAGGGACAAATCGTGAAGTTAAGTCATTTAAGTATTTTTACGATAGCAGAATAAAAAAATGTACTTTTGCGTATTCTTAGATATTATTGAAACAAAACACCCAACTGCATAATCCAGTAACACTCGCCCCATCAAGACAAATCCAGCGACGTATTTATCAGGTTCGGTTCACTGCTTTTACAGTTACTAGGGAACAATAAAACGGATATATACAATATATACATACGCGTGAAAAACACCACTCTCTTTTTGAATTTCGTCGCAATCCAATTTAAAAAGAAAGTTCAGATATTAGAATAATTTTCTTCCAATGTTTTTATTTTTGCATAACTTTTTTTTTTTTTATATCGAGGTAGGTACGGTGAAGTGTGTATAGTTTGTAGTAAATTAGAGTGCTTGGAGAGATCTTAAGGATATGAGATTTAAATTTAGCAGTGCGCCACAATAACTTAAATTTCTTAATATTTTTATTTATCATGTATCCGTCATTTCTCATTTACTTTTTTGTCATCAGGGCAACACGTACAAGAAAATTTCCGATGTACTTAACAAAAAAACAAATATTTAAATATTCAAAAAATATCTATGATCGTCGTCCGCTTTACCTTCATGCACATGTGGAAATAGCTGGACCGACTATCTAAAACAAAAAACCTTTTCAAATCAACTTATTAATTCCTGAGATTAGCGCGCTCAACCAAACAAACCCTTCATCTTTATTATATTAGTATAGATATACAGATATCTATTTAGAATATAACTATATACCTTATCAATCGTATAACAACTTTGCCATCCTATGAATAAGCCTAAAATAAGATTCCAAGAATTGCGACGCACTCAGTTAAATTAAGCATATAGTTAGTTACCGAGAGTGTTTTGTACCACTTCACACGTTTCCAACACCTGCTCTATAATTGTATGAGGAATTATTGCTTAAGATATGCCATTTAACATAGCGTTAGAGGTTTAATTAGCTATAATGTATAACGATTTTATGTAATTTTCTTCATTATTATTCCTAGTCAGTTATCAGTTTCATTGTGTATTCCGCATGAAGCAGGGTAAGCAGCTGGAGCCTAGTGTTAAGACACTCCGCCCCCAACTTTCCGCGAAATTCTGGAGGCATAGAATATTGAATGAAGGAACTAAAGCGTGATGTGGAGGAACCAGGTTCGATTATCTGTCATGATTATGATCATGTATATCAGTGATGCAACTGTTTTTCTTATGTATTATACAGACAATTTTTTTGTAGCCTGTTTTGATCGGAATTATGAACTATATTGAACAATAATATGCCAATCGCATCAAGATGACCTCGTTTTTCATGTAATATATTTTTTATAACAACTGTATTTTCGCTTTTTCCGGCAAAGTAGAGTAGATAAAAGGATACTTGCTTCTTTCGCACCGTTTGCTATTGAAAATAAAATCCCGCACACAGCAGGGTAGGCAGAGGGAACCTAGTGTTAAGACACTTCGTTCCCCACTTTCTGCAGAATTCTGGAGGCATTGCGTGTTGAGTGGCAGCACTTAACGCCGCGCTAAGCCGTTTGCTATTGTCTGTGCAATATTCCAATATTGCGTGTTGAGTGATAAAAAAATTAAAAACAATCTTTTCCCTGGATGCGGATTGAACTCCACGACCTTTGTATTTTTACTCAATTAATGTTTTTTTATATCTTATATAATTATAATCTAATTATAATGATTTCTTCTATTACTAAAATAAACTTTACGTTAAGGCAAAGTATATAGAGAAATATGCGAACTTGAGATCAAATAAACTTTATCTTATAATATTAAAGGTAATTTCTTAGACAGGGTTTCATTTCGCAAACACTGTCAACAACAGTAATTATATAAATTGTATTAGACTAATGCGTATAACAGAACGTAATTACTTAACCCTAGATACTCATAACTAACCTTATTTTTCGACGCTTATTACGAACTTTAGTTGTTTCGACTACGGTATTTAATAAAGGAGCTAATCGTTGTTATACAGGGTGGAAGTGTCAGCACCACATTAAATGAAACCACAGTTTTAAATACTCTATAAAAGCCTAATATAATTCAGAAAAAAATAAATTTCCAAAAATGAAAAAGTTTTTTTTTCAAACAAAATAAATAATAAAATTGTCATTTTAAAACAAAACGTCATTTGTAAGGATGACGCACGCACACATAAACCTATCAAAGGAACACCGCCGCACACGCCTCATTTCGAAATCGAGTCGTATGTATTGGCGATAAAGTTCAAAGTTGTTTAACCTTTAGTAGTATTTTTGTAGTAGTGTTTATGTTATTGGGATCTATACGTAATCGCATCACACGAAATACAGGTACGGATAAAAATCGTGAAATGACAAAAAAATCCTACGTCCAAACTGTTGAGGCATCTTGATTAATTTCTTTAGGTATAGGTTTGAAATATTTTACCCTATATGCTGTTTCCGTAAATGGAGCGCTGCCTCTTCCACTCTGTATATTGTATTATAAAAACTAAATATGACAAACAATCTCTAAATATTAAAAATAACGAGTTTAATATTATGTTGTTAGCATCTCAGTAGAGAGATTTTTACAAATTTCCGCTACCGCCACGATAATTAAGTATTTTCGCTTTCGCACGTAGCAGGGTAGGAAGAAGCAGCCTTCTAACTTAATTTCAAGACAAAGATTGGACTATGTGGGCGTAGTGAGTGTAGTGACTTGTGATGTGTGTGTTGTGAGGGTTCATGTTTTATACTAACAAATAAAAAAATATAGTATAAGGATTTAATTATATTAAGAATATGTGCAAAAGTTTTTTAAGAGAAAATATTATAGTAACCTATGAGCCAGCTCGATACAATACTAGCCAATACTATAAAATAGTCATAATTATTATTAAATACACCGCAGAATTTTCATCAGAATTACAAAATCATTTTTTTCACTGTTTATTCTTTCAGTTTCAACTTAGTAAAGCATATTAATAATGAATGAATCATAAACTTTTACTATATAAAGGTACCATATTAAAAAATAATCTTTGTCTAGAACTAAGAAAATATGCCACCGACCCTTACTTCCTTCAATATGTCATTGTCACTTACATTCACCGGGTCTTATAAAACTTGAACTCTTACTTAATGCTTTTTGAATTAATGTCGTTCGTATTATATTTTGATAATTTGTTTTCTTATTTTATATTTTTTGCGGGGAGGTGAGTGTTGGCGCTGGGATACAAGCGTTTGACTGTTAACGCAACACGTTGTGGGTTCGATTCCCACTCGAAGAAATGAAATATTTAATATTTTAATTTCTTTCTCTTCTTCTTCTTCTTTTCAATTCCACAACTCAACAAACAATGCCTACAGTATTCAGCGGAAAGTATCGTCGATCGAAAAGTGTCGAAATGGCATACCCTCTATTGCCATTACGACACTTTTCGATCTTTTTGATTTTCTTTTTTTTTATGGAAGGACAAGGCAAACGAGCGTTCGGGTCACCTGATGGTAAGTGACTACCGCCGCCCACGACCCCGTGCAACACCAGAGGAGCTACAGGTGCGTTGCCGGCCTTTAAGGTGGAGATAGACGCGCTTTTTGAAGGTAAGTCCACGTTAAGCGTGGAAGGGGTTGCCGTGGAGCGTACGTCTCGTTTGCCCTGTCTATTGCGCGGTACAGTGCCCTCCCCAGAATTCGAAGGGCGGCCTGAGTTTTGAGACTCGGGGAGGGATTCTACAGCACCGGAGGAGCTACTAGCTGCTTCTTGATACTAGGTGATGTGATGCTAACGTTAAGTAATTCCGTTCTCTGCTTATTCAATTTGAAATAGTATGTGATGAGTGGCGTAACTCAACATCCCACGTGGTTTTTCCAGAATGGGTATCATAATTCATTTAACCGACTGGGAATTGAAGCGACAACTACCGCGTTTAAAGTTTGAAGCTGTCACACTGCGTCGCGACGGTGAATGCTGTAACATTATGACCTATCATATAAATTGTAAAACAAATTAATTAATAATAATAAAATATGCATGGCAATACACACAAATAACATAGTCAATTATGAATGCCCATTCATTCATGACTTATCTTATCATGGCGGTGATGACTTACCATCAGGTGCTTAAAACGCTCGTTTGCCTTTTTCTTTTACATATAAAATAAATTTGTGTTAAGAAACCCCGTTTTTCTGCGGAAAGCGGGGATCGGAAGAGAAGCGAAAATTTGAAAGCATTTCGGGTTGAGTAACCAGAACGAAAAACTGAAAATATTAAATATTTCTTTTTTGCGTCAGCGCCACGCATGACCTCTTTTCTGTTCTTACAATAAATATGTAAATGACACAATCTAAAAGCATGACTATTAAATTTCTAACCAGCTTGTTATAATGTAAGGACTTCCCGAAGGTGGAAACGTCAAGATGAAATCTCGTTTTAATTAATCTTTCCCTAGAGTGATCATTACAAGGATGCTTGCAAAGTTTTAATTAAATAAGTAAGAATTGAATAATTTGGATAATTAAACTAATATTGTATGTTCGAATTAATAGTAATTTAATTGTTGAAGAAATATTTTTTTATGAGTTTTAAATATTATTTACAGTAAATACTAGACTGTACGACTGTAAATGTTTGTGGGTTTGATTTCACTTGGGGATTGAAGCAATGATTATTTTTATTTCTTTTGCTCTAGTAAGAGAAAAAATGTATTGGTGAGTTCCACTCAACACGCAATACTTTGAGGATTCGGCGAACATTGGTAAATGAATGTGTTTTTATGATAACAGAGTGTCTCAACATTATATTCTCTCTTCTCATTAGACTACCCGGTTATACGCAGGGTAGTCCGATAGAAAGCTAAAAATCACACTATTTGAGTGTAGTTGTTTCGATCATCTGACTGTAAATCTAGTAGATGTTGATTCAAACTCTGGGAGTCGTGGAATTTATTTTAAGACATTGGAGTAAATAAAAATATTAAATAATTCATTTCCTCGTAGTGGAAATCGGACCCACAACAGCCACACGCTTGTGCCACTGTGACACGACTGTTTTTTTTATACATGATTATTTTGTGTTTGGCTTTAGTATCCATGATAAATGTCAAATTAAAAGCCTTCACAATGTAAAAATAATAAAGAATAGTTTAAGGTTATATATAAAATCGACAGTTTCGAAAGTTGCATTTAGCCATGCTCAAGTGCGAAGCAAAAATCAATCATTCAGTAAATTTTTGCCTCTTGTGAAAATCAAACCAAGAATCATCAATTCCAGTAATATTCTAAAAACATTTGTTTCATTCCTACACAATTGTTGTCTATATTTTTTATTACTTACAGAATCACGCACGTTCTCGTACACCAGGATAGGTAAAGGAAATCTACTTTAAAGACTATTTTCATTCTCCACCTTCCGCCTTATTTTCGAAGCATTGCCTATTGAGTGGCAAACCTAAAGAATTCAGGAAAATACCTATTGTAAGTAAAAGAATAGAAAATAAATGTAACATGTTTTTTTCACACTCTCACATTCAACTTAGTTAAGAGTACAATAAGATCAACGGAGTGTAACATGATTATTCGTTTCCGCCTACATACAAGAGTTTTGTGAAGTCTCACGTCGAACACATCCTCCTCCATCCTTGTTTGGTGAGATTTATATAATATAAATAAAAAATTACTCTGTTACCCTTTGAAATCAATTATTTGGTCTCATATAGGATTGAAAAACTGTAATTTTTTATGCCTTCGTTTGACAGTAAACGTGACGATTGGTTTCGATTTAACATATAATTCTTTTCCCGACTGAAATATGAATCCACGACAGTGGCTGCTACACTGTCCTATAACCTATCACATTTACAGTCATCCTTCTGTCTGTCTGTCGTCCCTGCGCCACGACTGGCCTTAAATATAAAACAATATCATTAGACAATAGATTTTCTTAAATTACGTAATATAAAGTAAAACTGTAATTGCAACTGTTATAGAAATTAAATCTTTCTGATCTCTTTGCTCGTTAAAGTTTTCTGCTCCAGCGCCACGATTAAGATGATTATATAAAAGTTGTCTTTGAACGTTCGATTTTTATTGTAGAGATTGTTAAATAATGACAGATATACTTTGTTCACGTTTCATGAACTATACTTGAATAAATCAGCTTCACGCTGTATTCTGCACACAACAGGATAGGAACCTAATGTTAAGACAATTTGTCTTCTTTTTTTAGGCCGAATTTTGGAAGGGTTGCGAGTTGAGTGGCGGAACTTAACGCCCCGCTTTTCCTAAAATATAAATTTAAATAAAATATTTCATTTAGTCGAGCAGAACTCAACCCACAACCATTCGCGTTTATAGTCAAACACTTCCCTCCGCCACGACTGGATTAAATAATACGTTTAGTTACCAAGGCACTTAAGTAATCCCCTTTTCGTTAGGTGTGAGTTAGCTCGAGCAGTTAGGCTCGTATTTATATCCGCTCTCTCTCTCTCACAATCTGAGATCGATCTTGAGAGCCATTTTGAGATGCCGTTTCAATTCATAAAATTTTATTTTTGAATTAAAATGATATAAATCAAATATAATGAAAGAAATTTTAACTGTATAACTTTTACTTTAACTTTAATTAATTATACGAATCTGAAGACTTTCTCTTTTGAGATTCAACCTGTTAGATCTTTAATACGACTTACTCACTTTCAATAATAAGCTAAAGTGTGATTCATTTGTAATATCCACCATACAAATAGAGGGATGCTATAAATTTGACGTGTCTGTTTATATGAGTTTCGGTGTATTTGTATGCTGTTTACGGCCTCATAGCTCCCAAATTGATAAACTAATTTTGATTTAGTTTTTTTTTTTATATTTGAAAGGTGAACAAATTGAGAGTATTATGAGCTCTTTTCTAGATGTTTGTCTACTTTTTACCCGAACACACAACGCAAAGGATTGTAATATTTTTATTAGAGATTTTTATATTGGGGTTTTTAATTATCAATTATCTTAATAAATGTATTATTTTCCTAAATAAGCTAAAGTGTATTTAATTTTAATCTACAAAAGATAATCTTGTCCTTTGATACGAGTTTTAGTCGCCTGTCCATTGCAATCGAGTCGACAAGTCCATGAACAATATATCTAAATTAATAGCCGTCGTGGCACGGAGGTACAAGCGTGTGATAGTATAGTGATGATTGTGGGTTCCATTCCCACACGGGGGAGTGGATTTTAGGCCAGAGGCCAGTCGTGGCGCAGCGGCACAAAGTGTGTTAGCGTACTCGTGTAAAAGAGGGTAGATTTAGGTGGAAAATAACTATAAAAGCAGTGGAATTGTGTCAATCGGGGGCACTCGCTTGTAAGTGACGGCCCCTGTTGGAAGGAAACTAGTGTGAAGTATTGTTAGTAGGTGATACATATCACTTATTGCAATTACATAGTATCTCTTTCAAATTAGGTTAGAATCATATAGGCTTTTCTGAATTTAATATAGAAAGTGCTGAAATATTTTTAGTACAATATCCGTATATTCTGCGTGAAAGCTTTCTCAAAACAAACAAATTAATTTGATCTGCGATGTTCTTGACGCGAGTTTAAATAATCTTGTAAAAGTTGATGGCGAATGTAAAGGAGATTGGACGGTTAGTTGATTTTACGTCTTATTACGAAAACTTAGAATAAAAAATTATGTCGTCATCCTACGAAGAGGATGATTGTGGGTATAATTTACAATCGCGTATTTCGATTTTACATATATTTTTTTTTACTTTCTTAATTTACTTGGAAAAAGTTCCTAATTTTTTATTCGTACATAAAAAAATCACATTATGACCATCCTGAGTGACCAGTGACTTTGCCCAGATTTGGTTTGCCTCGCGTTTGCTGAAGGCAGCAAATTTGTAAGATTTGCTAATGCAAGGCTGTGATTTAACACCGATTGGTACTACAGAGCTACGTATGTAAAGTTTTGTCTTGTTACCAAAGCGAAGAAATAAAAATAATTTATTTCCCAGAATGCAAATGGAATCTTGTGACACGAGCTTGTGGATTAAAAGTTAGTATTAGTAAAAAAACTCGCAATTCCTCAAAAGATTTGTACCTATAATATATAATTATTATTTTCAATTAATAATTCTTTTGCAACATAAACTGACATCAAGTAGATAAGATGCTCGACTTTTTAATAGCTTTCACGTTAAAAGGTATTCATAATAATTAAGGTGATTGAATTTTATTATAATGTTTTCCTTGTTCTTTATATTTAAGGAGCTTTTATCAAAACACTCCTGGGTTTATACAAGGTAGCGTTAGTGCTCCTTTTACGGGAACAGAATATAAGGTAAAATATTTTAAAATCAAACGTAAAGAAATTAATCAAGATACCTCAACAGTTTAGCCGTAGGATTTTCTTTTTCTTTCACGATGTTTATCCATACCTATATTTCGTGTGATGCAGTTACGCATAGATATCAATAACGTAAACACATACTACTACAAAAATACAACTTTGAACTTTGCCGCCAACACCTCAGATTTCAGAATGAGGCGTATGTGGCGGCTTCCCTTTGATAGGTTTATGTCTGCGTGCATCGCTCTTGGCAAATGGCGTCTTATTTTACAACGATAATTTACTTATTTATTTTGTTTGATAAAAACACCTACAAGTTAATATTATAATAAACATCACTTACAAGAAAATTATTAAAAACACTGCTTTAAGTTTGAATCCAATTATGAATAAAATAAACTATTGGTAAATAAGGGAAAATAATCTATCTTCAAATTTGAAACATCAGAAAATCTCATTTAGTCCAAAGCATAGGCAAATTTCTGACCCTATTACATTCGGAGTAGGTTATACAATCCTTTTCTTATTTGACACCCATGAACAAATAAAAATCGGTAAAATGCTAGTCGACCTCCTGCAGTGAAGGTTTCGTACTAATTTTATAATTTTAGGTAAACGTTAACTACTTTGCATACAAAAATATGTTTGTAATGCTTTACTACTTCCGTACACACATAAAATGCCGATTTTCGATTTTTTCCCATTGTACTGTATGTTAATACTTCTTTCCAAATTTCATATTATAAAGTCTTCCAAAAGTTATACTATGTAAGTAGGTTTCAATATATATATAATAGTAGGCAATTTCAAGGCAAAAACATATTATTTTAAAAATATATCGAGGCCGGTCGTGGCGCAGCGGCACGAGGTGTGACTGCAAAACCGACTGGTTCTGGGTTCGATTCCCACTCGAGGAGATGACATATTTACTTAAATTTATATTTCCATTTCTTCGCTCTGGTGTCGAGGTTAAGCGCGGCGTTGAGTTCTGCCACTCAACACGCAATGCCTCCAGAATTCGGCAGAAAGTGGGGAACGGAGTGTCTTAACACTAGGTTCCCTCTGCCTACCCTGCTGTGTGCGGGATACAGCGTGAAGCTAATTTTTTAAATTTTTTTTTATATCATATCATTTGTGTTGATTTAGAATTTTTTTTGTGCTCCAAAGAACTATCGTAGATTGTAAATATTTGATATTAATAGCTCCTTGAATAGCGAGCTCTTGAGAAACAAAAAATTGACAGACATACATGCAGAAAAACCATAAAGTGATTCTATGCTGGTTTCATTTTATTCTTTTCAGGTACGGAATCCTATGAGAAGGGTTACCAACCTTATATTTGGATGCGTAAAGGAAAATCTTTCTTTGATGGGGATTATTTTCAAAGAAAATAGCATACATTCTTTTAACAAGCCTAGTGGAAATTCTTTACATCATTCGAATATATTTATTAAGGAAATAAAATGACATGAAATTTTGTTCTTTATTTTAGCGACGCAGGGTAAGCAATTCGTTAGGGAGGACAATGATTTAAATAAAAAAACGATTGCATTAAATAAAAAAGGGTATTATGTGGATGAGTGCTACCGACAGTAAGTAGTGAACGTTAAAGCTATAAAATTCTAAATATTTTTTTTATATTCACCCTATACTCAGCACATAGCAGATTAGGTAAAAGGAACTTGGGAACCTAGTTTTTAGACACCCATTTTTCCGTCAAGACACTTCCATTCTTTATTTCCCGCCCAATCCTTTAGCCATTGCGTTTTGAGTGGCAGTAAGTGAACACCGCGCTTTGCCTCGTTACCCGAGCGAGGAAATGAAAATCTATATATATAAAATGACATGTTCCGACTGACTGAAGTAAGACGCACGCACAGCCGTAGCCGCTGTGCGTAGAAAGGTAAAATTTGGACAGATCTTTGTTTTCGTAATTTTTTTTCTTAAATTTTCGAAGAAGGAATTTTGAAAAATTTTTACCCTAAAAGGATGAAATAGGGGTTGAAAGTTTGTATGGATTTTTTTTTTAAATCGGCATCGATTTTTATAAAACTTGAAATTCAGACACTTAAAATTATTTCATTGAACACGTGGTTCATGATTTTTTAGAGTTCACTCCCTAAGGGTGCAAATAAGGGGTTGAAAGTTTGTATAGAAAAATCTTTAAATAGCCACCGATTTTTATAAAATTTGAAATTTAGACTCCTAAAAATAGTTTATTGAACACGTGTTTCATGGTTTATTAGAATTGACCCCCTAAGGGTGCAAATAAGGTGTTGAAAGTTTGTGTGGAAAAAATTTTAAATCGCCACCGATTATTATAAAAAATTAAATTCAGACTGTTAAAAATATTTTATTGAACACGTGTTTCGGAGTTTTTTTTAGAATTCACACCTAAGGGTGCAAATAAGCGGGCGAAATTGCGCGCGCCCACTTGTATTAAATATTTAATTTCCTCGAGTGGCAATTGAACCCACAACTTTTCGCATTTACAGTTGTACTACTGTGTTCCTGCGCAGTTTTTTTATCATGTTATAGTTTTTTTTTGCTATTAAGAAACACTCTCCATCACTTATGAGAAAAATTTGCGTGGAAGACCCGAAGTCACACTTGGACATTAAACAATCGATGCAATCAGAAGATTATTTTTATGTCTTATATTTGCTTAATGTTGAACAAAAAACGGTGCATAATCAAAACGCTTTATAAATTTGTATAAAATCGCTACGCAAATATGAAATTTTGTTAAAAAATAAGAAATTATTGCACAAATCAAAGAAAAAAAATTGGTAATTTATAAGCATATAATAGCACAGACATATTAAGTGATTTTCCACTCTATTTCTTTCTGTATACACCATAAAAAATACGATCTTGGTAAATTAAAACATACAGATTAAAAGTAATTTAACCATTTAAAAGAATTATCGACAAATCGGTGGAATTGTACACAAATAATTGAGACACGTACTCGTAAACGTTTTACTAATCGGAACACGTAGCGGGTTTAAGGTTGAAAGTTTTGTCTCTCGAAGGGACAGAGGTTTGTCGAATTTGCTGGACTATATATTTGTATAGAAATGGATGTTTACGCAATGCATACTTTTACTATGAGCGTAGGAGGGTAAGATTTTATTTTAGCTTCATTCTTTGTCCTGCATAATAAGTAAAAGAAAAAACCTAATATCAAAACACTCCGTTCACTCTTTCTTTACTGAAATCGTGATATAGTAATAAAACTTTACATGTAGGTATATAAGCTCCAAATTTTATTTATACATACTAGCGGACCCGGATGCAGCTTCGCCCACTTGAATTGAAATTATTAAATATATTCATGATTTTTTTTTAATTTTTCAGTAGGATTAGTAAGAAAGTATAAGACTAATAATCAAAATAAGCAGAAAATGAACAACAATAAGTGCAGACTTATTATTAGAAAAAATATCTGAATAATTAAAATAAACAAACAAATTAACTAAAAGTAACTAAAGGAAATTTTCAATATTAAAAAAGTACCTACCTAAATAAAATAAAAAAAAATAATAAGTAAACGTAAACAAAAAATTATATTAATAAAAAAAAAACAAATCATTAAGGAAAAGAGACCTATGATTTTTTATATTTTAATAAGTAGTCTACATAGGCAATTGGATTTTAAAAGAAGTGTAAAAAAAATATAATATAATTTTTAGAAATTGCCTTTAGAAATTGCATATTTAAGCGATTGGTGATAATTGGCACCTTTGTTTTGTATTTGTAGGATGGTATGCATCTATACTTCTAGGCTAATATTATATATTTTAAGAGTTTGTTTGGTTGGACACGCTGATCTCAAGAAATACTGGTACGAATTCAAAAACTAATTTTGTATTGGAATATCGAGGTCATCCATCGGCACATTACTCTTTCATACTATAGTGACAACTTCATGAGTGGGATAAAAATTATATAATTATTGAATCTCATGAATAAAAAGCGTCGTTGTGGCACATTGTGGGCTTGCCGGGAACTCGACGTAATTAAATGTTCATAATACTAAAAACGGTTTCCCGCTAATAATAAATAAAATGTTTTTTAAATTTCTCGGCCACATAAAGTTAATTGAAATAAAATGATATAAAAAGTGAAATAAGCAATTCCACAATTATTGAATGGTACAATTTTACATAACACCATTCCCGTATATTTAAATTAAACTATATGCATTAAAGTGATCATATCTCCTACAACTATTGATCTAAAACAATATGTTACTTCAAAAAATAATTCAAACATTGAACAGCCTTGAAAATCCCAAATATCCTCTATTAGGTCCCAATATCACAGGTCTTTATTGGTTTGGCCTCTGGCAATGCGGTCGCAAATATCGAGACGCCTTGTTTAACTTTGTACATTTCTGTTCGTTACTTTTCGTAATAAGCCAATTCTTGGAACTATATTTCATGGAGAAAGATTTGATGAAAGTTCTTTTCAATATTACTATTACCGCCTTGGGTCTCGTGTCCATTTTCAAAACATTATTTTTCATTTTGTTTCTCAAAGATTGGAAACTGTTAGTCAAAAATATATCAGCTGAAGAAATTAATGCATTATCTGTTGGGAATAAAAATGTGGTTAATTATATGAAACAATACAAGAGTTACTCAAGAAATCTGACTTACATGTATTGGTGCATTATGCTGATGACAACATTCGTCACAATACTAACCCCATATCTAAAATTTTTCTCTAATAGTTATCGCGAATTAGTCAAAAATGGGACGGAGCCATACCCACAAATGCTTAGTTCTTGGTTTCCGTTCGATAACACTAAAATGCCTGGTTACTTCATTTCAGCAACTGTTCATATACTAATAGTAATTCAAGGAACTGCAGTTGTAGCTGTCTATGATTCTAATGCTGTGGCAATAATGTCGTTTTTGAAGGGTCAAATGCAAATTTTAAAATATAAATGTGAGAACATTTTTGGTTACAATTATGAGGTAATTTCGCGGGATGAAGTCATTAGCAACATAAAAGAATGTCATCGATTGCATAATTTCTTTATTGAGTAAGTATGATTCAAGATGTCACATGTCATTTAATAAAAAATATTTTGGTATACGTGGTGGAAGAGGCAGCGCTCCATTTACGGAAACAGCATATAGGGTAAAATATTTCAAACCTATACCTAAAGAAATTAATCAAGATACCTCAACAGTTTGGACGTAGGATTTTTTTTTCATTTCACGATTTTTATCCATACCTGTATTTCGTGTGACGCGATTACGTATAGATCCCAATAACATAAACACTTACTATTACTACAAAAATACTACTAAAGGTTAAACAACTTTGAACTTTATCGCCAATACATACGACTCGATTTCGAAATGAGGCGTGTGCGGCGGTGTTCCTTTGATAGGTTTATGTGTGCGTGCGCCATCCTTAGAAATGGCGTTTTGTTTTAAAATGACAATTTTATTATTTATTTTGTTTGAAAAAAAAAACTTTTTCATTTTTGTGAATTTATTTTTTTCTGAATTATATTAGGCTTTTATAGAGTAGTTAAAACTGTGGTTTCATTTAATGTGGTGCTGACACTTCCACCCTGTATATAAGAATATAGAGAAGCTATTTCTCCTAAGGAAATTATTTTCGTAATTAATATGTTTATGTAAGAATGTGCTATTTCGATAGTCAGAAAGAATAATGGATACATTATTTATATTAATCTTCTCTTACAGACAATTCAAATTGTTTAACGCAATATTATCTCCAGTTATGTTTGTTTACGTGTTGGTTTGCTCCATCATGATCTGTTGTGGTGTAGTTCAATTAAGTGTGGTAAGAACACTTTTAATGTTCCATATAAAAGTTATCTATTTTTGCCGAACAGTGAACAATGAAAAATGTAATAAAGAGAATGAGAGAGAGAAAAGGCATGCTAGCAAAGCTTGCCTGACTGTAAACGTAGTGGATGTGAGTTCGATTCCCACTCCCGAGAATCAATTATTTTCGTTTCTCCGCTCTGATAATAAGATAAAATGCGGCCTTAAGTTCCGCCATTCGATACGCAATATCTTGAAATTAAGAATTAAGAAATTTAATTTTAGCCTCTTTTTTTTATAATGAGGCCAGCCGTGGCGCAGCAGCACGAAGTGTGACTGTAAAATCTACTGGCTGTGGGTTCGATCCCCACTCGAGGAAATGAACTATTTACTTAAATTTATATTTCTGTTTCTTCACTCTGGCTCTCAACACGTAATGGCTCCAGAATTGGAGAAAGTGGGGAACGGAGTGTTTTAACACTCCCTCTGCCCTTCCCTCTGCCTACCCTGCTACGTGTGCGGGATACAGCGTGAAGCTGATTTGATTTAATTTAATTTATAATGTTATCATCATGACCATTTCAAATTTTTCAAACTAAGTTATTTATCATTTTTTTATATTTCAGGAAGGAGTAGCAATATCTCAAAAGCTTTGGGTCATTGAATATACTATGGCACTGGCAATTCAACTTTTTTTGTATTGTTGGCATAGCAACGAGATTGCATATGAAGTATGTTTGTCGTGATGACAGTTTTAACATTTCATATATATATTTTATTATAACAACAAAATATAGCTTATTCTATACAAAAAAGATGAAAAATTATCTTTATTTTACAGTTTAGTACTTACTGTTTTTAAAAATTAGGCCTCTTTAACTAATTACAACATCTGAATATTATCGATACATATAATAAAACAGTAAAAATATATTGTCTGTACATATATTACTTTTAGACACTTAAAAAGAATAATATAAAGCATTTTTTTTTCATTTTTTGAACCGATGTACTTGAAACTTTCACCAATTGCTTTGTTTTAACTCGACTTCATCTAAATGCTTTATTAAAATCACTTAATTAAAAAAAGTTACCGTCAAATGAACTCAAGGCATGAGTTTGTCTACAAATATACAAATATAAATCCATACTTATTTTATAAATTCGAAAGTAACTCTGTCTGTCTGTCTGTCTATCTGTGACGTAATCATGGCGGATCCGCTAGAAAAGAAATATGTGTATACTTGAAATAAGTAATCTGTACCTTTTAACATACTTTTATAATGAAATAAAATACATTTGTTGAATAAGTATCTATTATTAGAATTGCTCTGTTTTCCATTCAAATTCAAGATGGCTATTGCTTTTTGAGTGGCGGAACTCGACGCGACGCATTGTTCGCTGGAGAGGGGAAATAAAAATAATTCATTACCGAGAACTGACATCAAATCCACAAGTATTACGTTCACAATCTGACGCTATGCCACGACGGCCTCAATTATATATAAGTGAATAATTCTGGATTTTGAAGGACAGAGTGTCTTACACTAGGTTCCCAGCTTCCATTTGCCTACCCTGCTATTTACGGGATAGCTATAAAAGAAACCTATTTATTTTTTAGAGTAAATCAGTTGATTTGGGTGCCTATACGAGCAATTGGTGGCTCGGAGATGTCAAACTTAAGCGTCAAGTTTTACTATTAGCTGGAAAATTGTCACCCACGTTTATATTGGACGCTGGGCCGTTTAACAAGTTCTCTATGACTACTTTTATTGATGTAAGTAAGAAAAACGTTTTCTTAAATAGCAAACACACAGGTACAAAGTGTGACTGTAAAATCGACTGTTTGTGGATTCGATCCCCACTTCAAATATTTATTTACCTTTATATTTTTATTTTATATTTTTTAATAAAACAATATAATTTTCTTAACACCATAAGTGATGCTGTCTGTACTCTATCATTAGGAATTTAAATCATACTTGTAGAAAGAAATATGCATTATTAGATTGAGAGTTATTCCCGTGATACATTTCAGCGATATAGCGGATTTCTTTTTTATGAGGCCGTTGTGGCGCATGCAGAATCTCTCAGTAAAAGCAATGGTTAAGAGGTCGATCCCACTCGAAAAATTCATTTTTATACTAAGTACTAGTAATATATAGCATAACATGTATATATGACAAAATTGGAGTGTTTTCTACTAGGATTTGTTTAGTTATTGAAAGAAAACGAAAATTAAATAAATCCTACAACACACTCAAAAGTTTGCAGAAAGCATTTTAATCATAAATATCACAGATTATCGGTGGGTGTTAACAATAAAGACAGGATTTAATTCTAAATATAAGCTGTTCATATTATTCACGATATAAGAAATGGAATCCAATTTAATTTCAGATTATGAAAGGAACCTACAGCTTCTACACGCTTTTTACTCAGATGCACGAGAATAAAGAATAATGTATTTATTAAGATATGTTAGTTATAGTGTTAAAACGTGTTGCAGTTGTAGATTATATATGTACTAAGCACTTTTAATTACATTTAAATATTATTTAATGGTTGTTTTTATTTAACGATACTTGAGTTAATAAATTATTATATGCTGTTATTGCGTAAATAACTAACAATGTAACAAAATTCCTGATATTATCCTGTATTAAATAAAACTGTATGACACATCGACACACATTTGAAGACACTTGTGTCACATCGACGCACTTTTGAAGATCACACATCGCCGCGAAACGCAGTTTCAGGTAGGCCATTTCACAGTTATTCGCTTTAGAATCGCTCAATAAAAAACAATATCGTTCAATCAAGAAGCCTATCAAGATAAGCATAGGAAAACTGCATTAGCTTCTAATAAATTGGTTTTATCATATTATGTCATGATTTTATTTACAGTAAAGGACCTCAACCTTTAACGTAAAGGTTTATATTCTCGGTATCTATTTAAGATATCTTTATTAAATGTATTCTATATAGGTATTTGCTAAGCTTAATATGTTTTATTTATTTGATGTTTTTGAGATTTTTGGTAATAAAAAATTAAAATTAGCTTCACGCTGTATCCCGCACTCAGTAGGGTAGGCAGAGGGAACCTAGTGTTAAGACACTCCGTTCCCCACTTTCTGCCGAATTCTGGAGGCATTGCGTGTTGAGTGGCAGAACTCAACGCCGCGCTTAACCTCGACACCAGAGCGAAGAAATGGAAATATAAATTTAAGTAATTTATATTAAATATTGCATCTCTTCGAGTCGAGGATTCGAACCCACAATAAGTCGGTTTTACAGTCACACTTTATGGCGCTGTGCCACAACTGGCCTCATGTCACATATTATTGTTAATATATTTACCAAATTATAGTAAACACATTAACAATAATCCGATAAATTTAAATTTAAATTAAATATATTAAAACGTTTACTGTGGCTCAACCTTCAAAGATACACAAATACTATCGCAGACTTTTTAATAGATTTTTTTAAAGGACAATATTTTTATAAAACATTATTTCTATATGTAAGAGATCAGGAGACCCATTTTAGACACCATTTTGTTAAAACAACAAAATTCCTTGTTGTTGCAGAATAAATTACATGTTTAATTGAAATATATTTTAATATATTAGTATATGTCAAGGAAATTACAGATATGATAAAATAATCCCAAGACCCACAAATATCTCTGTATGAAATGTTATCACAATCCGATCAGTAGTTTGGCCCTGATTGTTACACAAACAGACAGACAGACAGACAGAGAGAGGGACTTTTAAATTCATAATATAAGTATGGATATTGAGTTTGTTTTTATCTTCGTACTTTTTTCTCCCACTTAGCACATGCAGAGAAAACCTAGATTTAATACATTGTGTACACAAAAATTTGCATATACCTCTTATCAGAGAAAAGAAGTGAAAATAATTTATACTCCCACATAGAATCAAACTGACAATCAATGCGTTTACAGCCAGAGGCGCTACTGTGCCACGGTTGCTTCTTGTCAATTTCTATAGAATTATATCGTATATCGTTTACAATATTAGTGTAAGCTACTAGTGTACTTAGTATTGTTGCGTGCCACTGTTATCACGTTATCTGTAAATTATCTCCTAATTCAGTGAAATTAGAAACGTATTGTAACTAGAATTTATATATATAATTAGAATGACGAAAACTCTTATAAGCTATTGTGAGATATATTCGTAACTTCTCTGTACTGATAACAGAAACGGAAACAAAAAAGCCGTTTTTTAGCAAATGTCATTGTAGTGTAATTTTTTTCTTAAAAAATGTTCTAATCTTCCCTCTTGCTTAACAGCGTGTAATAGCTATAAGAACCTTTTAATATCTGAAACAAAAAAGCAGTTAATTTTTTGGGGAAAATATATTATTTCCACTTTTTTGAGAATAATTGTACATAGTTTTTATTAGTCTTTATATATGTTATGGTGTTGTCACTAATTTGTGTATACTGTGCATAAAACGAGATATGAAGGGATTCAGGGGTCGGACAGCGAAATTGAAGACAATTTATTATAAGATTGAAGTATACAATGATGTCGAACACCACGAGATGAGTGCTCCACCAGTGGGAGAAACTCTTGGATACAGAAGATATACCAGAAAATGGGCAGAAACTTCTGAAAGTGCTTCGCCATGTATGTCGAGTTATATTGTCACGCAAAAGCGTCAAATTCTTAAAGGCAGAAAAGATCATCATTGGACGGCCACTAATTTAGGTTTTTTAAATTACAGAGTTAAGGTCAAACTCAATGTTAAGGTTTCAAAAAGTAAGAAGTATCACGTTTTGTTATTTTTTTTTCTTATAAAATATAAATAAAATGTTTTTTTTTTTCATTTATATTGTGTATTATTACGTTCATACATTAATATATACCATTACATTAATTTATCTATTTTATACAAATCCAAAGTATGCTCACTCAAACACGCGTCGAGTGGACGTATCTTTAGTGTACAGTAAAATATGGCTATCTATCTTGAGTTTATATACGTACAGCAACAAATGTAGCAATAGTTAGCTTAGTGAAGGGCCCGGCTGTGAATATAACACTTTTGTTGAGTTGACCTCCAAGCAGCATTATACTACGGCGTATGCGGACTCCTTGTGACCACCAGGCACTATTATAGATACCCTCATCCACTTTCAAGCTCTGGAATCATAGGAGGAACATATCAAAGGAGAAAAAAAAAGGTAAAATACTAATAGATTCTAGATAGCTAGAAATTAAAATATATAAAAATTAAGAAAATAATGTAACGTTGCCCTAAACAAAATTACGTAAATTGTTTAATACGTTTCGTAAAATCTACCTATAAGTATGGTTATAATAAAATCATAACTGATCAGTGTCTGCACGCGAAATATATATAAGAATAAATATTATTGTGAGCATTTTCAATAAAATCCAAAACAATGATTTTTAAAAATTTTATCTGTTTAACTATTTGTCGGTTTATCTTCTTTCATCAAACACAGCTTAAAGGCAGTTTTCACTATTGTATTGGCACATGTCCCTTAAAATTTAGGTTTATATATAAAAAAGTTATATCAATATAAAGTATTTGGTCCTACAAATTAGCTACACAATAAGTGTTTTATTGAACTGGATGAAACAAGTTTTCAATGTATTTAAAATAATAATGTTATTTTAGAAAGAAAAAAAGATTTTATTGTGATTAGAAACAAAAAAAACAGATTATTTAATAAATAATTGTGTGTAAAATAACTGTTACAACGAAATAAAGTGAAGTTAAAGAAAAAATAATAAATTATAACATTTGTTAAGGAAGTTAACATATTTTTAAAGATACTTATCTAATTTATAAAATATACTATTATATAAAATAATCAGATATCAGCTTTACGCTTTATTCTTGACATAGCAGCATAGTGGGAGAGAATCTACAGTCAACTGTTGCCGACTTATAACGAATCTTCAAAATATTAAATTCAATAATGTAAACCGTCCTAGGGTGGACGTGGACGATTTCCAAGAGCCGCGGATTCAAATCCCGCTACGAATTTTTTTCTATACGTTTAAAAATAAGTGTATTTTAAGTTAATTATCAAAAAATATATACCATATACAAAACTTTATTGCTGTGCCAACAATATAAAAAAAGCTGAGCAACGAGGGCAACGAGATATTCAGCTATCCAAACTTGTTGCATAGTAGTTGTGCCTTCCTACAAGAATGATACGAGAATAATATTTTGGCTGATATTCATTCGATTTTATTACATTTGCAAGCTTATAATTTGTAAGTTTGTAATAAGACCATCGTGGCGCAGGGGCACACGAGTTTGACTGAAACGCGATGCTTGTGGGTTCGATTCCCATTCGAGAATAAAGTATAATTCATAATTTGCTCTGGTACCAAGGCAAAAAGCCAATGCTACGAAATATTCAGCGGAAAGTGGGGAACAGAGTGTCTTAACACTAGGTTCCCTCTGCCTACCCTGCTGTGTGTCGGATACAGCATGAAGCTAATAAAAATTTAAAAAACACTTTATAATTTGTTTTTTTTATGTAATAAATAATTAGTAATGTTTTTTTTAATGTAGGAAGGTAGGCGCTGGCAAGATCAAATCGAAATCGATCGATCGATTGATCAAAACGAGGCAAATCGCGAGTTTGATTTTCGCCACTCAATGCGCAATACTTCATGAATTCAATGGAAACATCTGAACAGAAATATCCTGTTGGATAATGGAGTGTCACAACACTAGGTTCCCAGGTTCCCTCCACCTACCCTGCTATGTGCTGAATACAGCGTGAAGCTAAACAAAGGTCCCGTTTACTAAACGAAGGATCATTAAAATGCAGTGTACGTCCTTTAACATTTTCATGTCATAAAACATTTTTTAGTTTCTCACTGTATTCCGCTTTCAGTAAGGTAAGGCAGAGTACCTAACTACTACCAAAAAAAAAACGAATTAAATGTCGAAACTCAACGTCTGGCAACAATAATACAATGTCATGGCAATCTTACAAGTAATTCAAATTATAATTTTTATCTCCTTAATCTCTCGCTCACTTTACCTCTGAATTATCGCAATATAGTGTGTTTAGTGGCGGAACCCAGCGCCGTGCTTCATATTGTTTCCTGAGCGAGAAATAGAAAATAATTAATTTCTCATTGAGAATCGTACCCAAAACAGCCTAGTTTTCAGTCAGTGAAGATGTAAAGGTACTTTATTATTATTGTAATAAAAATACAATTATTTAATTCTAGTCTCAAAGGAATTCAAAAAATATAGAAACAAAAATAAATATATAAAAGTAAAGAAATAATTAAGGAAGCATTTAAAAAATCCTCAGGAATCTGCTTTGAATTAAAATAAATAGCATCTGTCTTTGTTCTTTATACACAAAAAATATAAAAAGTGGGACGCCTACATGAGGTGTAGGAATAGTTTAAGTGTTCTTGAGACGGCGATATTGCGTAGTAGCCGGGTTAGATGTCTACTCAGGGAATATTCCGTACATAGCAATGCAGGCAAAGGGAACTTTGGAACCTAATGTTAAGACACTCCCATTAATAATAATAATAATAATAATAATAATAAAAAACTTTTATTGCCATAAAAACATACAATTTTATAACTATAGACATAAACATTGACAATTGACATTATGGCAAAAGGTGTAACTCAGCTAATGATGCTTGAGTTTTGATTCTCAAGCATCGCTGTTTTTCAGTTACACCCTGGAAATTTTGATACACAAACCAAACAGAACAAACTCAATCGTACTCTTAAGATATATAAATATATATATACATAAAATATGTATAAACATGTATAATAATTAATTGTTATATTTAAGCTATTTAACATTTTTTGCAATAGTAATAATAAAAAAAAAACTA
>JAATLQ010034889.1:0-25318 GCA_013421005.1 Heliconius erato x Heliconius himera | reverse complement strand
ATAGTTTTTGTAAATATCCTCACCTCGCTAAAAATATAATTGTTATGTAACTGTTGGCACAAAACTAAAGCTATTTAAATTAGGACATTTAAAAATTGTGAAATATTCTTAAATCGCGAAGGGACTCGCGATTAGCAGGATGGCCGAGCTGTTAGCATAAGTTCTTTATAATGTAGTAATAGGTGTCGCTGTGAATACAAGTACGTCATTTGATATTGTTTCCATTATCGATTGTATTAGGTGGCGGTAGTGTGCTGCGTCTTTTCCGGTGGATTTCCAATAAAAGCACAAACGACACGGCACTCGTGTTCATTACGTTCTAAGATATTGTCAAGACAACTTGTCATTATAATTCATATTTCAATATTGTGACTACGACAGTATATGTGTATATAACAAGTGTAAATAAATTTATTGTAAAAGTTGGATTTTGTGTCTGATTTGTTGGTTCGCCTAACAATAGTTATTTAAAGAAGATTATATACATATATGTACATATAAGTTTGTAATTAGAATCTAGAAATATCAAAAATATAAATGTGCTTCTTTTTCTTCTTATTTGGCATTCATAATAATACCTACTCCACTTTGCACGGTCTTTAATGTGATATTGAACTTATATGTTTTTTAAATCTACTTATATGTTTTAGGGTATTTTAGATACATTAATTTCATCTTTAATTTTCGAGTCGAGCTAACTACACACATAAAAAAATTCTATGAAATTCTATACAAAGTGAAAACTTGTAATAAGAATAAAAAAAAGATTCGTCGTACTTACTCTCTACAATATATGATAATACGGATGTATTCAGATCGAGGTAGCACAAAACGTATGTTAAATTGCTAACTAAACATATGCAAGTAGGTCAATCGCCTAATGAAGTATAAATTCGAGCGCTTTCAGGTTGGAGGTATTCGAAATGAGTGATCCTCATTGTTCTCCTCCGTGCATGGACAACGAACCTTACTTCGGAGAATTAAAAGTGTATGTGGTAAAATTAATGTGGTAAAACTAGCTTTTCAATCGTTTTAAGAGCCACATTTAGTGACGTGAATTAGCATTGATTGAGATTACACCGGTATAAGTAACAAATACTTAAAGCAAATAGTGTTAAGACACTCCCGAAATCCTGAAGAAGGTATTCTTTGTTTTGGTATGAAGGCGAAAATGGATATAATTCATTTCTCCGAATAGAAATCCAACCCACAATTATCGCGCTTATTTTTAGTTTGACATGTTGTCCCGACACTTTTCTCAGCTTAAGCGATTTATAAATACTTCGTGATATTTAAGAGATAAGCGATTTTAAGATTGAATGAATGGGTGTCCTATTTAATAAAAGATGAAAATTTAATGGATCTATATGACGCAATAAATATTTTAGCTTATTTTCCTTTCTAACATCATGAAAAATATTATGTCGTATAAGGAGGAGGAACTTTACACTTTGTGGGTTTGCTGGAGAGAACATTAGTATATTTAACATATTTTAAAGATTATAAAACAGTTCCTCGTGTTAAGATCAGCCTATGAATTTCAGAATTTCAGAATTAATGGTTATCTAAAAATAATCATAGCAATAAAAAATAAATATTAAACCATTTTTTCGTTCTGATAAGATAATCTGCATTCGATTATCTTTAAATAAGATCTAAGTTATACTATACTTATAGAGTTATATATACTTTTTAAAGTCGTTAAAAACATTTTTTCTTCACATATCGAAATTACTTCGCGACTTGCGAAGTTGAGGTGTTTGTTCTGAACGAGGCGGGGAGGGGGCCGCCCGCATCCTATACACAAATTGTAACGAAAAAGTTTTTACAATTTCACTCCGTCTCTAATAAATGGTTGTACTAAAACGGCTCTCATTGTGGTAACACCTTGTATTTTTTATCTTTACTCGTAAACGTATGCCATTTTAGGTTCCGTTACGATTTCACATTTCGCTAGGAAAGTTTGTATGGCTTTGGAATGTTTATACAGCGTTAGATACTGTTTTTTGGTTTAGTTATAATGCATATATTAAATAAATAATTATATTTATAATTAAAAATTAAATTAAATCAGCTTCACGCTGTATCCCGCACACAGCAGGGTAGGCAGGGGGAACCTAGTGTCAAGACACTCCGTTCCCCACTTTCTGCCGAATTCTGGAGGCATTGCGTGTTGAGTGGCAGAACTCAACGCCGCGCTTAACCTCGACACCAGAGCGAAGAAATGGAAATATAAATTTAAGTAAATATTTCATCTCCTCGAGTGGGGATCGAACCCACAACCAGTTGGTTTTGCAGTTACACCTCGTGCCGCTGCCCCACGACCGGCCTCAACTTACTTACTTATAATGAAAATAAAAAATAACTAATTTAACATCTAATATATTTATTTTTTAATTTAATATAACTTGAATGTAATAATTAATTCGGGTGAACCTGATAATAACATTAATCCAATATAAATCGAAATATCCAACTCATTTTCTTTATTTAAATAAGAACCTTATAGTTAAGTTTTGATATCTTTCGTTAAATTTACACACATACTATATAATATATACTATAAAATAATATGAGTCATATATTATATAACTTCTAATATATACTTACTCATATAAACTTTATGTCATTATTTAAAATTAAGTAAATATTTTAGCGACAAATTCCCACTTGCACGACTGGATCACAGCGAAATGTAGACAGTAGGCATTTGGTAATATACGGCTAAGACGTAGCAAGGTGCAGGCTGGAATGCTCGTCTCCATTCCGAAGAGCTACCTAGACCTAAGATATTCTACTTCTAAATGCTAAGACCATGTTTCATATATTATTATAGCTTAAAAGGCAAGTCGTGTTGCATGTCAACGTTGAATACCGAGGACTCGACTGGATAGTCTGTTTACTTTTAAATATATTGTATTATATTGTTATGTATGTATTAATATTAATATTTATTTAAATTTATATAATCATTGCTTCGCTCTGGTTTTGAGGCAACGCGCGGCGTTGAGCTGAGCCATTCAACACGCAATGCCTCTAGGTTTCGGCGGAAAGTGGGGAATGGAGTGTCTTAACACTAGGTTCCCTCTTCCCTGGTGTGTGCAGGATACAACGTAAAGTTGATTTTTTTTTATGTATGTTTTTTGTAATCCGTAGTTCTGTGGTCATTTAACGCACCTAGGACGTGCGTTGCAGTTTCGGGCCGAATGTCCATACAATTGGTAGCGGTGGCACTGCTCGATTAGACCGCGGTTTCGGGAAGGCGCCACACGGAGGCCTGTCAGGTAAAGTATCTTGACATTAGGCTTCATCCTTGTAAATCTCTGGTCCTTGTCTGTAAAACAATTCAAAAAAGAATATTATTATTTATGTCAAAATTAAAGAATAATATGTTAAGTATTCATTAAGTGTAAAACGGGCTGCTTAATAAATTTATTTAAGTTGTTTTAGCGTCAGTTACTTTCTAATTTATTACTCTTCAGTATGCGTATTTCATTATAATAATTTATATACTTAATGCTGTTGAAACACAATATCATTCAATTCATTCATCAAATATTAAAGCAAAAATTTTCATAAATGTGATTGAAATGTATACCATCGAGATGTACTTATTAAATTGAATTAATTACAGTTGTGTGATATTTTTAATTTTTAAATTTATTTGTATATAATAGTACATTGAAATTTTATTACATTTTAATATATTATATTTTAGTGTGGAATTATTTATTTGCAAAAGAAAAGTAAGATAAAACTATACGAGTAATAATAATAATAATATAATATACCAATATTATACAAGTGGTAGGTAACATACAAAAACGGGTATAGAATTTAAAATCCCACGGTAAAGATTGTTTATATTTATTAAATAATAATAAAATTGTAACTGATTGACTATTATGGCGAACTTCTAAACTCCCAACAAACTCCATCGAAGGTTTATATTACTTTGTCGCAATATTTGGCGCATTTTGACCACACGCTGAACTCAGGAATATTTTCAGAAAGTTTTACTATTTGTACTTATTTAGAAAACGTATAAAAATATGAACGTAGCGGGACTCGAACCCGCGCCTCCTGGAAACCGACCAGACTGGAACCGACCTTGTCGGTAAAGTAAGGTAAGTATTTTTCTTTCCTGAGTGTGGAATAACACTTTAAAAATGCTAAAAATATTACTATTTGTGTTACGAAAACTTAAGTTCAATGTTATATTATACAGGGTGGATGAGGCAGCGCTCCATTTACGGAAACAGCATATATGGTAAAATATTCCAAACCTATACCTAAAGAAATTAATCAAGATGCCTCAACAGTTTGGACGTAGGATTTTTTTTTTCATTTCACGATTTTTATCCATATCATATTTCGTGTGACACGATTACGTATAGATTTCAATAACATAAACACTACTACAAAAATACTGCTAAAGGTTAAACAACTTTGAACTTTATCGCCAATACCTACGACTTGATTTCGGATATTCGGAGTTCCTTTGATAGGTTTATGTATGCGTGAGTCGTCCTTACAAATGGCGTTTTATTTTAAAATGACAATTTTATTATTTATTTTGTTTGAAAAAAATACTTTTTCATTTTTGGATTTTTTTCTGATTAGTTTTATAGAGTAGTTAAAACTGTGGTTTCATTTAAAGTGGTGCTTACACTTCCATCCTGTATATTTAAATACTGTTTAAACAGGCATACTTAACTTACTTTTATATTTCTCATTCCGGAAAGATAAGGCGCGGCGTTGAGTTCCATGTGATCCCCACTCAATTTTTGTTTCACACTTATTCTTTTTTTACAATTATTTTAAAAGCTTAAAGCTATCACATAAAAATGCTGACATAAAAATTAAGACAATGTGGTAATAAAAGATTCAAAACAATATAAGCAAAACTATTTCAATTATTCTTTGGCTATTTTAATTAAATTGATCCTAGGGATTTCAATGAACGTAATTAAATTAATTGGTTACCTGTCGCCGCAAACTGACATTTGGAACTGAAAAGTTGAACAGAACTCCTTTGTAGCTAGTATTTTGACCAATAAACGTTTGTAACTCGAGTTTCATCTCCATTCGCCCCCTCACAACTTTTTGATAACTTTAGTTCTGTAGTAATATACCTTTGCGAAGGATTGTTACAGCGATAACTTAGTTCTGAATGATATTGAATATAACTTGAATAACACGAAAATTCACATTTTGACTGATTGTGGGTACGATCCCCACTCGAGGAGATGAAATATTTACTTAAATTTATATTTCCATTTCTTCGCTCTGGTGTCGAGGCAAAGCGCAGCGTTGAGTTCTGCTATTCAACACGCTATGCCTCCAGAATTAGGCAGAAAGTGGGGAGCGAAGTGTCGTAACACTAGGTTCCCTCTGCCTATCCTGCTGTGTGCGGGGTACAGCGTGAAGCTGATTTATTTATTTATTTTATAAACATAGTGTAGAGCTATATACATACGAGTACATGCTATGTACAGCTCCTTAAATCTACTCATCTATGTTGGAGGTTTATTCGATGGTTAAGACATAGAAATATAGAAAATATAGGAATTTTAGATAACACCAACAATGTGTTGGCTACAGACTAAAGCAAAACAAAATATTGATTTGATTCTCGAGCAGGTCTTATCGTATAGATCAGATTAAAAAGATATTTACTATACTGAGTCTAGACAAGATTCGTAAGAGTACTTTCAAGTTTTCTATTTTATTTTATATACGAATATATCTACGTACTATATAAACATGTAAAGGTCTTAGGAATTAATCTATCACATTCAATCGATGCTTTACATGAAAACGTATACTTCAACTTAACAATTTTAAGTAAATAATAAAAAGATATATAGAAATGAATGAAATCTATACGTGATAACTTCACTTTTTTGTAAAAAAAAATGAAGTCGGGAAATATTTTACTTTATCAATATCTTCCTGTTCCGATCGAGCGGATCTCAGACTGCACCGGATATTATAGAACGAGGAGAGATCTCATCGTTTATATCATCAGCACATGTATTTAGTAACCTTTGCTCAGCATGTTGGGAATGTTGTACGATTGTAATTGAGCTATGAATCTGTTTTTGCAAATGCTAATTTTCATAACAATTTTGATACATTGCTTTACAGTTTCTATTTTGAGAAATACAAAACATTCATACTCTTTAAATATTTTTTTATGTAATATAATATGTTTTCATACGATATTATTGGCCTAAATAATTAAGTGTTATTAATTATTTTAATAATTTTGTGTTACCAAATCCTAGAAAAAAAGTCAAAAAGAATTTTAAGAAAGGTAATAAAAAATCGTATAGGCGGAAGGCAAAAGTACAACAACCACTTTTTATGGGAACTTTGCAAACAAAGAACTTGAAGATCAACAACTAATTATAGTTTAAACGTTGAACTTTTAAAATGAAACATAAAGAAAGTAACAAAATAAAAAGAATCTGGACATCTAGTTAGAGCCAACGGCACACGTTGTTAGTGATCATTAGAAGAAGTGGCTTGGATTTTTGAGGGATTTAGTATCGTCAATAATATATATTTTTATTTTTATTTCATTCGTTAGTGAGATTACCCAATTTAGTAAACCTTTTTGTGTGTTTCATACTAAGTAAGGATTGATGATTTTAAGATTTTTTTTATTCATTTCATTTTTGGTAGAGAAATATGGACATTTATAAACTATTCTTGTGAGATATGGTATATATTTACTTTTTTCAAATGAAAAAAATATATACGCTTCACGCTGTTCCACGTACGGCAAGGTAGGCAGAGGGGACCTAGTGTTAAGACACTCCGTTCCCCACTTTCCGCCGAATTCTGGAGGCATTGCGTGTTGAGTGGCGGAAATCAATGCCGGGCTTAACCTCGACAGCAGAGCGAAGAAATGGAAATATAAATTTAAGTAAATATTTCATCTCCTCGAGTGGAGATCGAACCCACAACCAGTCGGTTTTATAGTCACACTTCGTGCCGCTGCGCCACGACTGGCCTCAATTTAAATAAATATTTCATTTCCTCGAGTGGGGATCGAACCCACAACCAGTCGCGTATACAGCTTCATTTTGTGCCACAGCCCGTGAAATATCCACAAGTTCAACTTTTGTCAACATACCAGTTGCAGTCAACAAGAGAAATGTACGTTAGACGAGTATCCAACACAAACTATCTAAGTTTGTCTCCTGTTCCTAATATTCGGCGAAACTCCAGAACTACTGTTGCGAAGTTTTAGCGCTCATAAGCTTATTACTATTTGAGTAAGAAACTTCTATTTTATCACTTAAGGCGGATTACTTCGAGCACAATATTGAAAACGGGAATTAAAGTATACCACAGACACGCTTATGGTATTACAAGTATATTTGTAGACTGTACTCGATGTATTATACAGTAAGTATTTTCAAATTAAGTGTATATTTTTGTTGTTGGAATGGTTGAAGAGAGATTTTTTTTAATTTATAATCTAGAAATTAATATTAAAGATTTAAACGATAAATACTTAAATATCAATCAACAAATAAGTCGTATCATCGGTAATTTTTTTTTAAATGTAACTTCAGCATAAGACTATTCTCAGTTTCACGATTTTTTTTTTACAAAATATATTAAACAACCTTTATTATAAAAAGTTCTTTGATTTTCACGATTATTACACATTTTTAATGTTAATCGTATATTTGGTATTATACAATTTGGAAACCCGACGTTTCAAACACTTTGGTTTGAGTAGTCCGTGGTCACGGGTAGACTGACTGAGGTTAGGTAAAAGGTTAAAATTACTATTGTCGACTATCGAGTTCACTTAGCACTAGGAACTAGAGAGTTCCTAATATATGGGTTGCCAGAGGACAAACCATATATTATTTCTTTTTTTCGAACTTCAAGTTGTATTCCGCAAATAAGAACCTCTGTACTCCATACTCCATTAAGACACGTGTTGAGTACCCTCGAGTGGAAATCGAACCCACAAGCATCGCATTTATAGTCGCACGCTCGTACCATTGCGCCACGCTAGTCTAATTTTACTCTTGATATTTTTTTTCAGTTTCACGCTGTATCCTTCATACGATAAAGAGTAAAAGAAAAAAACTTATAACCTAGTGTCAAGACACTTTAGAAATTATGTAATTTTTAAAATAATTAAGCATTTTCTCTTACAATACCGCATACCGCAGGATAGACAAGGAACCTAGTGTTAATATACTCCATTCACCATTTTCCGCTGTATTCTGGAGGCATTGTGTGTTAGGTGGTGAAACTCAACGCCGCACTTTGCTTCGACGCCAGAGCGAAGAAATGAAAATATTAATTATTTCCATTTTCTCCATTTTTAAAGAAGAACCAAAAATAACATCATTAGGTTTTAGCCCCTCCAAAAAAACCTGTCGAATAATTGAAGAGCTCGTAAGAGACTGGGTGGCGCGTATTTTTAAGTAAGATTTATGTGCGTTGTAAATCAAAAGCTACTCTCTATTTTTACAAATAATTAAAATAATACGTCTCTTTATTGCAATCTGTTGGTACTGCATTTATAAATAAAATTTATTATTAACTAGAATAAAACCAAATGTAAAATTCTGTGATTTTAATCTGTTTAGGATTTCTTTCTACTATTATGCTAATACTACATTATACGCTAAATTGACTTTTACTGTAATATCATAAGATTGTCGTACATTAATTTAAATTTATTTATCGGAGAATGTACGATAAAAATCTGTGGAAGCAATTTCATTTTGGGAAAATTGTTGCCTTCAGTAATGTGATTAAATATACTTGCGGATTAATCAACAACTCATCGGCTTGGATGTTATTATTAAAATGAGAAGTATTTTTGTATTTTTATATTAATTAATTGTAATTGTGAGGGCCACGCGAATCTAAATTAGAATTCTAATTAAGACAAAAGTATTATAAACAATATTGATTCTGATAAGCTTGAATACACATATTACCAAACCATCTATGAAAGTTATACTCAAAATATACAACCCTGATATTAGGCTGTATACTCCATAAAGGCCAAAAGGAAAATATTCTTTTATTCTACTTTATAATTCTACATTTTGTAGTGTACAAGAGACATTTTTTCCGTATAATCCCAGTATTCACAGAGCTGGTTTTTGCTTTAGCAAATAGAAGCTGCAGTGAGTCCCAGGTACATTGTAAGCCAATAAAAGTTTTGTAAAGATTTTTAGTTTCATTTTATTTGGAGCCGAGTTGAAAGATTACATCTTTTATATATTAACGAATGCATAGCATAATATCTCTTGAAGGAATGAGCTCACTGACTTCCTTAAATTTACTTTGTTGGATAAATATAAGAGGTAATATTTGAAGATATAATATGAACCAGAGCGTCTCGATTTTAATAATTTAATTTAGCTTGGCAAATTCCGGCGGCACCAAATTATTTCATTATCTTTTTCCTTATCATGGTAGCAAGAAAGATTGTAGTGATATCTCATAGTATTTTCATTTTAACCGTAAAGTAAATGCGTGGTGACAAACAGAACGCGTATATAAGACAGGTAAAAGAATTAACTAAAGAAACACAGATATATGAAGAAAAATATATAACATAAAAACTACTGAACCGATCCTAGAAGTAACGCTCAAAGTTACAATAGTAATATTAAGGTACATTATATTTTTCTAAGACTTTTATCAATATCTTCTTACGGATAATGAAACCCCAAAATAAAAAAAATTATCACATTAAAAATGATGAAGGCAATATATTATCGTATAGTGCGCAGCTACTAAAATAGCAGGTACTATAAATACAATTTAATTATTTTAATTTAATTTTAATTCCCCTGAAATACAATAAAACTTGATTCTCAAAAGAATAACCTTAAGATAAAGTGCCGTGGGAGTAATTCGCCGCCTCGAGACTCCAAGTTAAATAAATATTTCATTTCCTAATTTTATTATTTATTGTCATATATTTAAAAAAAAGTTGAAATTATACGAGTATAATAATCGCCTTCATATTTTGAATTCAATTTATTTTTAAATTACTCTCAATTATCTCAGTTAAGCCAAACCTTGGTAATATGTATATTAACTTTGAATATATTTTCTTAAAATTGTAATCTATGAATTTGAATCTTGAAATAATCTCGATATAAAAGCGGCCATCTCATTATTTCGCTTCTAAAGAACTTTATAATATTTTTTACACAAACTACAGGCAGCTCTATTTTGGTAAAAAAAACTGGTGTTTTGGTACTGTTGTGTCGGAATATTTCCCAGATCTGGACTCACAAGAATTTCAATATACGCCGTGAAAGGATTTGGAGGCAGTAATGGTGCAAGGGCACACGTGCGACTGTAAACATGACATGTTACGGGGAAATATTTAATATTTTCATTTTCTCGCTCTGGTAAAGAGCCTTTCCTTCTATGTGCGGGATACAGCGTGAACTTAAAAAAAACTACACAACCGCAACCTGTTTCTTATGTCTTAGCGCAAAGACTGGCCTCTATTAGCTAGTAGCTAATAAGTACCATATTAGTCCTAGTTGTATTACAAGGTAATATGCATTACAGTAATACATCATATCATTTCACAGGCTGTTCAAAGATAATTCTGGCAAAATGAGATCATTTTCTTCTCATTTACCTTAAAAGCTCAATTTCATCTTATTAAACGAGGTCGAGACCAGTCGTGGCGCAGGGACACAAAGTGTGACTGTAAAACCGACTGGTTGTGGGTTCGATCCCCACTCGAGGAGATGAAATATTTACTTAAATTTATATTTCCATTTCTTCGCTCTGGTGTCGAGGCAAAGCGCGGCGTTGAGTTCTGCCACTCAACACGCAATGCCTCCAGAATTCGGCAGAAAGTGGGGAACGGAGTGTCTTGTCGTTCCCTCTGCCTACCCTGCTATGTGCGGGATACAGCGTGAAATTATTTTATTTTATTTATTTATTTAAACGAGGTCGTAAATGTATTATAATTATTACGGAAAATAGCTGAACGTTCTTCGAAATTAAATAAGATAGAGACAGATATTATTATAACGTATTAACTTGTCATAATATAATGAATAAAATTGAGTCGTCTTAATGCACTGTATTCTGAGAGACTTGAAATAAATGTACATATTAAATTTACTTGTTGGTATAATAAATCATTCAGTATAACATGAGCTTAGATGTAGTCAAAAAGCTTCTGCATAAATTTAAATTGTAAAAGCATTATTTATTGCGTGAATATAAAACGTAAATATATTTTTATTTTGTCTCACAATATTTCTCACATATACTTTTTTAAGAAAATGTTAGTATTAAATTACGTTTATGTTTTTACCAGTTCGATTAACCTTAGAGTAGAATTATTTCCTGTTTTATTCTCAATTTTTCTAGTTTCAAATTTTAAATAGATATATTAAAATAAATGTATTACGCTATTGCTGAACTTAATTTCAGAAGAATTGCTGTCAAAAGTCAGTAATTAAGTATATGTAAGTAATAAGTAAAATTAGTTTTAGTATAATATCTGCTTATTAAACGTCTACACCACAGACTCCTTATTGCTATGGACTTTGTTTTCCGTTCATATCAAACTTAGTACACATAAAGAGGACCCGAGAAAGGAAACAATAAAAAATTAATGAAGAATATAGGAGTATAAGACCCAATTTTATCGCCACCAGTAACGAGGTCGTACGTCAGTAGAGCTAACGAAGGAAATAAGGCAAGCTATAGCTATTATTTTATTTATGTATCAAAATGACTTAAAAATACTATACAGTATGAGATTTTACTAAAATGGTCACTAATTATAGAACACGTGGTGTGAATTAAATATAAACTCAGCTTTTATACCTTTTGAGATACGAAACCCTATTAACATGAATTTTAATGAATAGTTCTGAAATAGAATACTATAATATAATATATTGGAAAATAAGTAATAAAGAAGTTTTAATTGTATAAAATTAAATTTCACATGATATTTTCTGAACTGAACTTTCAAAGTGAACCCTTAGTAGATAGCAGTATCATTGATTTCGGAACAAAGCCTACCCTTTGGCTATTTTCAATAGCGTCAGTTTTATTATCTCAACTGTCAAGAAAATTGAAACATCTATTTAAGGTATTCATTATTTATAACTTATTAAAAGTGTATTATGATACAAAAGTAATATACTTTGTACTATTTACAATAATGCATTATCAATATCCAATAATATATATACAATAATCCAATATTAATTAATTGAAAAAAATACTCATAATAATAGGTAGTTATAACTTAACATAATAATAGCCAATATCAATATCGCCATTTTTAAACCAGGCGTGGCACAGGGGCAAAGTGTGTGAACGTGACAGGTTGTGGGTTCGATCCCCACTCGAGGAAATGAAATATTTATTTAAATGTATATTTTCATTTCTTCGCTTTGGTGTCTAGTCACAGCGCCGCCACTCAATAAGCGATTCCTGTTCCTGTGTGCGAAAAATGACGTGAAGCTGATTTTTGTTTTTTTTACAATAAAAAGACTAAAGTAATAAAAGTACCTTTGTAATTTACGTCTAGACTAGTCTCATACTAAAGGTCCTTTTATTGCTTTAGTCCTTTTTCATTGTATATGGCAAATGTAGAATAAATGAGCTATAAGCTACGGATGTAGTTGAATTTTCTCTCCTTGTATCGATTCAAGACAATATACTCGTACAAAATGTATCCAATAACACAGGATACCTGGTCCTGTTCTCGTTTATAATAGTACTGGTATATATATCTGTGTCTGAGTGCCAGGATGAGGATATTACTTTCCTTAGAATTAAAACGTCAAGATTTTCTTGGAGTTTACCTACAATTTGATGAAAGCTGAATTTGACCTGATTTCGTAAGCTCACTGCAATGTAATGACAGTCTCAATCAATATTTTAAAAAGGATGCTTTGAATATATTTTTAAAAAGTACTGAAATGTATATAGTTAACAAAAACAAAAATATTTTTTATCAAAAATACAAATATTAAACTATATCAACGATAATAGGATAACATTAAATACAAGTAATCGTTTGCTTATATCATATTAAATGGTGCATAAACTCTCCGTCTCTCTCTATTCAATATCTAATCGAGCAGCCTACATTCAAAAATGTCACAAATCTATCTGTGAGCTCTTGGCAAGGTCGCATTGTTACCTCGAGGCGCTTTGGCGCTCCTCCAGATCCATCATTGAGCCATATAATCTCTCATTTAAACTTATAGAAATTTACTATACGTTATAATAACGATTAACATTGTCTTAGACGTAAAATCGACTTATTTTTATTTTTTTTCTTATATTTCATACAAATTACAGTCCCGAGTCCGAATCCCTAGTGGGAATCGAACTCAAAACTCGAATAATAGTCGCACAGTTCTGCCACTGCACCACCACGGCACGATGAGTTACTTGGATGGCTAAAACATAAACGTGGTATCAAAAGAAATGTTAAATCAGCAAAATGAATAAACTCTACAATAAATGGTTTAACCTACGAAACGAAAAAAAAAACACTTTTCGAATCGATCGATCTGATATAAATCAAATAACTATGCTTATCTACTATAAAATATGTTTCTATTATAATAAATAGAAAATATACTGATAAAACTTGACTACAACTCGGATGCGACGGGAGGGATCGAATGTAAGGAAATAGGTTCTCGGCAGATTGATGACGGATTTTTCCTGTCGCGACAACACGACGACTCTTGAGCGTTTCTGATTTTGTAAGGCTATATTATATAGGAAAGCATATACTGAAATATTTTCAGAAATTGTTAAGATATGTGTTAAAATCAGCTTCACGCTGTATCCCGCACATAGTAGGATAGACAGGGGGAACCTGGGACTCCGTTCCTATTAAGATACTTTCGTTCCCCACTTTCCGCCGAATTCTAGAGGCATTGCGTGTTGAGTGGTGAAACTCAACGCCGTCCTTTGTCTCATTAACAGAGCGAGGAAATGAAAATATTAAATATTTCTCTAAAATCCGAGTAGGTACTTGTTACTTAAAAAAATTGAGGAATTGAGAAAAATAAAAAATGAATGAAAAAGTATTTAAAAATAAAAAAAATAATGAAATGACCTTATCCGATTTGTTTTTTCACAATAATAACAAATCGTATAAAGTTTTTTTTAAATGTTGGTTTGGATAATTCAATTTTATAAAGCAGTTGTATAGCTTGGACTTGGCGCCGCTAGTCACGCTCGCGACTCGGGGAAGCACTGACAAATAACTGAAAACTTCCCCGGTCCGAGTTTACTTCCTCAACATACTACGTGGTTAGGTTTACCAACGATGGCAATAGAAATACTAGAAAGTAGATTTATGTAAAAAGAAATAAAGCTTAGGTTTTTATTTCGGCTTCCCACTGTATCCCGCACACAGCAGGGTAGATAGATGGAATTTAATGTTAGGACACTCCGTTCCCCTTTTTCCACCGAATTATGGAGGCATTTGGTGTTGAATCGCGGCCTCAACGCCGCGGTTTGCTTCGATACTAGAACGAAGAAATGAAAATATTAAATATTTCATATTCTCGACTGGGAATCGAACTCACAACTTTTCGCGTTCATAGTCACACGCACTCTGCCTTATGACCTATACAAAAAATATTCAAAATTAAAATATTGAAAAATCTTAAGTAAAAAGCTGTGAAATGTGTTATAAATGAATGAGAGACTAATAAATAAGAATGAATATAAAATAATATGGAACGGGGATATAATATTGAAATATGAAATACATATTTTGTATTCATAAATAACTGACGTTGAAAATAATATACTTTAGCTTTGAACGGATCTGGTCGTGTAAAGATCTTTTTATTATTTTTCAAGGTTCATTCTTTGTTAGCAAAATTTCTGGAGTGAGCACAGCACTATTTAAGCCATGCGCCCATGGACTATTATGGTTATTTGTTCTATTATCCCGTGCAAATCGTTACTATTCAACAAACCTACTCCTAATTTAGACAAAAGCGCGATAAGAAATAGACATTTAAAAAATTTAAATATATATAATTTTTTAAACGAATAATTTTATTAGAAAACTGTACAATAATATTATTACATGTTTTCATAAGTATATAATGTAGCGAGTACAACTCTGTTACAGGATTTGAAACTTAACTGTAAGAAGACATATGGCACTCTGTCTAACTTTCGGAAACGCCTGATGCATCCGTCCGTTCCTTCCTTATAAGTTCTCTACGTGCTCTGGGTGCTTAGCGAAGTTAACTTAACATGAAAAAAGTTTATATTTTAATTTTTAATATGATAATACTTTTTGTATTGTATTGAAAAAAAATAAAAGAATTTATTTTACTGTTATTTAAATTGGTTCAATATAGAACAATGATAAGCATATGTTTTCGACTCTATTTTTAATAATAATAATCATAAATATTAATAACAAAAAACATATATAATGATTTTTATGAGATATTGTTATTATCATCAAAAAATATGTTATCTTCTTTCTTAAGACGGTTATTTCAAACAGCTTATCTGAAAGCCTTCTTTAATACTTAATTTCAGAAACGGCGAGCACACAGCGAGGTCCTCTGAATAGAAATGAAACCGAATTTTTGGTATTTTTTCTGTAAAAACAACCGAAACGAAGCCGAAGTTATGAAATAATATACCTTCTTGTTGATACAACAATGCAAACCACGTAAATATTGCTTCGCGAAGAGATCTCCAAGGAAAGTTCTCTTTGTATCCGAAATTGCAAATATTAATTTGACGCAACAACTAGGAATTGCTGTTAATCTAAGTGTTTATAAGTACTTTCGATGTTTTCTTTATTACAGGCGTGATTCAGGGGCACGTGTGACTCTTAACGGGTCAGGTTGTGGGTTTATTGTCCACTCGAAGAAATAATATATTTGATATTTTCGTTTCTTCGCTGTGGTGTCGAGGCAAAGCGCGGTGTTGAGTTTCGCTGCTCAACTCGAAATACCTTCACAATTCCTCGGTAAGTGGAAAGTAGGAAGCGGAATACAGCGTGAAGCTGAAAAAAATATAGATTATGCTGCTAACTGACGTACACAGGCTTACAGATTTACTGATCATATTTCTAAAAATCATTAAAAAAAGGTATGCTTGTTATTATAAAAGAGCCTTGCCTTTTATCCCTATCCATACTCCTTTTATCGTTATCCAACTCGAGGAAATGAAATATTTACTTAAATTTATAATTCCATTTCTTCGCTCTGGTGTCGAGGCTAAGTGCGGCGTTGAGTTCCGCCATTCAGCATGCAACGCCTCCAAAATTCTAGGAAAAGTGGGGAACAGAGTGTCTTAACACTAATTTCCTTTTGCCTACCCTGCTGTGTGCGGTATACAGTGTGAAGCTAATTTTTATTTGATTTAATATAAAATAGGTAACACAAAATAAAAGAGTAGTAACTTCTAAAAGCATTTTTTGAACTTACCTACGATAACGGATCTCTACCAATATCGTGGAAGCGTGAACTAGCAAGTAGTTTTGTCCCTTCACTGAAGAAGAAAGTGAAATAAATTCACATGTGCATTACTGTAGGTAGTCTCTCTCGAGTTCCCGAAAATTCGTTTTCATGTTCAAATACAGTTTGAGATAATTATCTGAATAAACCATGACTTGGTGTAGGTACGTGAATATAACACATAATGAATAAACAGAACTGCGTATGATACGCAGTTCTGTTTTATAATGCGACTCGACGGCCTCTCACACGCCAAAACACGATGACTTAAAAATGTATTTTATATAATTAAATTTGAGTAATATTTAATCACAAAAATAAAGTTTTTCGCCGCTGTGGTACTTTTTGTAATCTATAGTGTATTAAAACGCAGCAGAAAAGAAGATAAAAAGCGGTACAGATTCTACAGAAACAAATCACTTCATCCAATTTATTTAAGTAGAACGTGCAACGACTCTACTATGGGTTACTCCCTACTTCCCAGTGACCTACTAGGCCACATGACAAAAATTGCACCAGCCTGCACTCGTTGCAGTGAAACAATGACGGGAGCAGGTATGCACGTCGCGTAGGTAGACGCCGCCGTAACGCCGTAACGCCGTACCGCGTACATATTTATGAGGATGTGGGACGCCGTAGCTTCAGGTTACGTTTCGATTTGTGTTCTACTTGCAATAACACTTTTATATCACTGCCGAAATGTATGGAGATCTGGTTTTGTTTATATGGCGACGTAGCTTTGCAATGTCGGTTTTTGGATCAATTTCATGTAGCGTGAACTAAATATGTATATATTTTTAGTTTTCACAGCAATTTCTTGTGTATAAATCCATTACATTTAAAATGTTTCCCCATCTCCGCTCTGGCAGACAAAGCACAGAGTTAAGTTCCGCCGCTCACATAACACATTTTAATTGAAAAACTGTAAATTTCTTTATCATAAGCGTTGCTGATCCACTTACACTAAATATACGAAATTTGCTCGTGTTTTAAAATATAATTTATGCTTGCTAATTTTAAGAGTCATGCCTTCGGGCTACTGACTGCTCTAGGCTTTACGTGCAGCTTGTTATGAAAATACGAAATAGTTTTAAACTCTCCTCTAGCCTCCTCTGCCTTTATGTAATAATCATTATATTAATAATAAGATTACATGTATAATTTACTATGAAATATTATCAGTTAATTATTGTAACTTTCTTTTGATATATTATTTTTATATGAACCGATATGTGTAGTTTAATCTATATTATGTTATTATATTCAAAAATATAATAACATAATATAAATTTGTCCTAATATACGATTACTGCACTAAAACATGCCATCAACATACAAGGAAATCATTTAGTTGTCTTAAATAGTTGTGGCCGTTGAGATGTTTTGTACGTTAACTTGATCAAAGCCACAATACTTGCCCAGCCCTCTAGTACTGGAACGTGGGGGTAGCACTATAAAGTTGAGAATCTCTTAGCTTATCGAGTGCCCTTTGTTTTATTACGCTGCAGTTTGGCTGGAGATACTTACGACTAACATGTACAATAGTCAATTGTCGGCATACCTCAATTGTATTGTAGCGTGATATTAGGTATTAGGATTACGTTTATGGAGGCGTATGATGATTACGAGGAAATATTATGTACACAAGTACAAGTCATTTATAGAATTAAAGGGTTAAGTTCTTAATTTATAGAATTGAATGGTAATATCTTTAGGTAAGGTAGGTAATAAGTATTATTAATGAATTTGAGACCGTCGTTGCTCTATGACATTAGGGTGCTACTGAACTATATTACACGACGATTGTGGGTTCCATTCCCACTTGGGGTAAAGAAATATTAAATATTTTTATTTTTTTGCTGAAAATTAATTAGCTTTCTTAAAATATTTCGTTGATGCATGTTGAGTGACACAATAATTGATATTATAAGATTTAAAATGGCTAGTTCTATATATCTATTTATACACACATAATGTACATATATGTTGTTCAGTATCGTTGTGATAGGCGCTATTTGTTATTGTCTTTAGCTTCACGCTGTATTCCACCTATATAGAGGTAAGCAGAGGGAACCTATTGTTAAGACTAGGTAAATCTTCTATTCCTCATTTTCTGCCGGATAAAGCATTAAGTGTTGAATGGCGGAACTTAACGCCAAGCTAATGTTACGAGAGCAAGAATATGAAAATATTAATAAAATAAAAATAATAATTCATTTCCCGACTATGTAAATAATAAATAAAAAACCAATCAAGTACAAGTAGGTCTCGCCCATGATGATTGTACATGAGCTCAACGGAAACAACACTAATTTAGTATGAAATAAAAAATGTATTTTTTTTCTTACTATACCCAGAATTATCTTTTTTTGGCCCTATACATTTTCCGTTGTTTCTGTTCTGTTGTTCATTGTTGAGGCATCCTAGAATAATGCGAAATTTACTCAAAACACCCGTCCGAAATAAAAACTTTAATTAAATGCATAATATAATACTTTAAAAATACCCATAAAATTGTACAATACATACATTTTTGAACACGTAAAAGTAAAATGAACGTTTATCATTCTTCACATTATAAAAAACATTTATTGCTTTAATTTTAGTTCCATTTTGGTCTGTGAGTAAAACTTACACATTCCTACGAGTGGTCGCCGCGAGGGATAAAAAACGGCGGCTTTATGCCTTTTCTTTGCAGTTTTATTTTCTGAATAATCCAGAGAGCTACAATAAGTCATGTACAAAATGTGTGCACTGTCTTTTGCAGCGTAATGGTAAAACGCGCTGAAGGAAAATGTGGCCACTGCGATCATTTTATAGCTGTAATATTGTACGAGCCGTAACTGTTATTGCTCTCATACTAATATTTCTAATTATTTTCTAATATTTATTTAGACTGTAAGTAGTTATCATTCTGATAAACATCAAGTTTTATTCACTACATTTTGTCTTCATAAAATACTTAAAACATAACATATATCTACGATCTCTTTCTTGTACTGTTTCTATATAAAAGTGAGTTACTAAATACTTCATTTAAACAAAATTCCCTTCTTTTAATACTATAAACAAAATTCAAGTAAAGGCTAAATACCTAAATTATTTTGTAGACTTCAATCATTTTAAAATTCGAATTAAATCAACCTTGAAATGTGTGTAAATATTTTTTCTATTTTATTATTATACGTATATGGAAAAGTAAGATTTAGTGTTTTAAAATGAAAAAAATTATTTAGTCTTTATGCATACATATACAGAATATAAAATAATAAAATATTCACGGTGCTTTTAATCAGAATGTTTAAGTTAGATGAGATTTTATTATTAAACGCTAACCGACCATTTCAGCCTACGCTACGGATATCAACAGACAGACAGATTTTTTTTATTTCTTTTGTCAGTAATTGGAAATAATAGTGGAACCAATAGTCCACGTTAGGGTTAAGTGGGTCCGCACTTAAAAGGACATCAAGGATACAGAAATAGCATTATACCCTCTGAATTATCTTAATAATTTTTGATCCGTTTCATTTAGTTTAATATATATCCTATAAACTAATAGGTAACAAGTAAAAGGCACAATTTGTAAGTTTACTTTATTAGATTTTATAATTTACAAATATAACATTTTATAAGTATTTATTTCATCAAATACTCATCCCCAAAAAGTCACATTTATAATATACTACTTAGATAAAATGCAATTTATCTGTTTACATATTTTGTAGTTTCTTACTTATCCTGCAAAACATAATACTTTGCAGAGTGCCTCGTAGAACTAAGAATAGAAAAGATTCAAGACCATGCGCGTTAAGTGGCTGAACAGGAATATCATTAATTATTCATCAGTCATCCCTTCTAGATGGATTTTTTTGTTATGCTTTAAAAGTAGATTATTTTGTTTATCATTAGTGTCTATCACAATTACATTTTGATGTTGAGTTCAGTATGATTCTTAAAAAATGTTATCCTAGCATTTGTCTCCTTGGCTTAGTGCCAGTGCGCTTTATAAGCCCATTGTGGGTCAACGGTATCATGCTGGTTGGTATACCTTTTTTATTGCTGTACATAGGTTTGGTACAGAGGTTATAAAAAAATACACATTATACTATCTAACTTACGCCTAGAGCGTGTGACTGTAAGCGCGATGGTTGTGGGTTCGATAATTATTTAATATTTTAATTTTCTCGCTCTGGTCACATGGAAGAAGCACAGTATTTTTTGCTTACACACGCAATGTCTAGAAATTTCGGTAGAAAGTCCGGGACGGAGTGTTTTAACATTATCTTCTCCAGTACCTATCATGTTATATGCGGAATACACCATAAATCATATAGATAAAATTAAAATTGGAATATAAGTATAGAGAATAGTCACTAAGGCATTAATCCAGAGAAAAAAGTTTATAAAATTAATAAAATATTTAATAAAATATGCGCGTTCGTATACAGGCTACTACATTTAGTTTGTAGTATGTATAAGAGAGAGATATTAATGAGTAAAAATTGTAGGTCGCGAAGAAACCTCTTTTGTACTCGTACATATATCGCAAGTGAATACTTCATAAGGAACCGTACGCTTTATACTAAAAGCAAGGTAATGGGCCATCAAGAAAAGAAAATGAATGGCACATCTTTGTAAAACTCGATCATTGATTATCGAAATGATTGAGATTGATGATGTAAATCTTATTGAATATTTAACTTATTTGCAGCTTTATTTGGATTTGCTAATTTTTCAGCTTTCAAATAAAAATTTTAATTCGCCTTTATCGCCTATATTACATCATTTATTTTTTATAATTTTGTTTAAAAATCATGAATATCGTATTAATTTTACATATTAGGAAAAATATTTATAGTATTTTTTTTACATTTGAGATTTTTTTACGTAGATCAAAATTATGGGAAAAAATATAAATTCAGCGATGAAAAGAATCAGAATACCAGTTTTAACTGAGTTTTAACTTTTTGAGTTCTGCCACTCAACACGCAATGTGGAGGAATTCGGCAGAAAGTGCGAAGTGGAGTGTCTTAACACTAGGATCTTCTGCCTACCCTGTTGTGTGCGGAATACAGCGTGGAGCTGATTTTTGTTTGATTGATCAGCTCATATATTTTCTACAGACTAATATTCACTAGTCGTTAGTTACAAAAGGCGAAGTTCACGAGCGTCGCCTAATGCATTTAATTATCTCCCGCCAAGAGTTCCTCATGTCGAAATACCTAAAGGTTAACTAATGAGGTATTAATTAGAGATGGTTTCGGTCAGCCGTATACAACTAGCTGACTACTTCTCTTAAACTTTCAATAACTTGGATTGTGGGTTCGATTCCCACTCGAGGAGATGAAATATTTACTTAAATTTGTATTTCCATTTCTTCACTCTGGTGTCGAGGACAAGCGCGGCGTTGAGTTCTGCCACTCAGCACGCAACGCCTCCAGAATTCGGCAGAAAGTGGGGAACGGAGTGTCTTAACACTAGGTTCCCTCTGCCTACTGATTGCTTATTTTTTAATATGTTTTATTGTAATAAACATTACAATTTCAATGTTTGTTCCGGTAGTAATTAAGTATCTAATTATGAACGCTGTAAAAACATTTTTTCATAAATGCACTCTAAGAAGAGCTCAAAAATATATTTAAACGTGTACATAACTTTATTGACTTTTTTTTATTTCTTGTTTTGGTAATTTTATGTAGCTTTCGAATCCATAACGTTTGTTTACCTAAAAAGAAAGAAGATATTAGCATAATGAGACCTTCCTATGAACGTTTTATTTCTTTTTTTATGTACTTTGTTAACTTTTGAAACGGTTGTCCTTAGAACAAATCCAAGATAATTACTAACAAGCGAAAGAAATAAAAATGGAAAACGACATTATCCTGAACATATTTTTAACGATAGTACATAAATTTGAAAAGTTAAAAAGGAAATAAATATCAATGCACATTTTTGTGCGTAAGAAAAATGATTCTGTAAAAGTTGGGAAAAGAAACCTTTGAGTCTACCTTTTACAGTTTCCCCGTAGAAAGGCAAATTGCAGGCTTTTAAACTTTGAAGCAGCCTCGAAGAAGCAATAATCGACGAAACATTACTGTTTGGAAGTCCAATATGTGGGCTCAAAGCAATCCACATTGAACGAGGCCGGTTAGGTATTTTCCTGATACATACATACATACATATTATGTAGATATAAGAGATAGATGTATGAATTAACTTTATTGAAAACAATTTATAATATAATGTATTTGTGTTAAAATTTATATTAGAAGGCTTTTTCAATACAATAAAGTATTTTCTTGTATTTAATTATTATATTCTTTTTAATCATTAATAATAAAGTTTTATAAATTCACATATACAATTTACATATTTAAGAATTTATTTTTTTATGGAAAAGGACAAGGCAAACGAGCGTTCGGGTTACCTGATGGTAAGTGACTACCGCCGCCCACGACTCCGTGCAACACCAGAGGAGCTACAGGTGCGTTGCCGGCCATAATAATATGATTCAATATTTTTATATAAAGTATATTATTAAATAAAGAGGACAATTTAATTTCAAATTAGCGCAGTAATACTATATGTAATACATTTAAATTTCAATTTGCAGATATTATCGAAGTTATTTAATTAAAACTTGAAAATAAGTTTCGAGGTCATTTCTCTCACCTTCCATTTTGTTCTTGGCGTAGCGCCAACTCGCTTTGTAGCTCCATCGTGGATCAGCTGCATCAAGCACCGCGCCTATTGGCTTACTTTTGTGTAAACAAAGTGGTGGCCATTAAGCGATCGCACTACAGTTTCATAGATTTTAGACGTTAAATATAATAGCTGAGGTACATGTTTTGACTAAATAAAAAAAATTGCTGAAGTGCGAGTCGGACTCTCCGCACCGTCCACTGAATATTTGATATTAATTAACAATTTCACGATACCTCCATGCGATATCAAGATAACGGTCTTGACAGACTGACAGACGGATGACAAAGTGATCCTATAAGATATCCGTTTCTTTCCTTTTGAGGTACGCAACTTTAAAAATGAACCATCTGGGGGCACGGCAGTGCCCCCGCCAAGTCGAGCAAAAAACAGCGGCACGGCCGTACCATCCTTTTCTCGAAGCAATTCAGGCCATTTTCAACCCCCTATAACTTCGTTGTGGATAAAACAAGAAACCTGAATTTTCACTAACTAATCAGGCATTATATAAACACGGTATATTTAAAATTTCAGTCAATTTAAACCAGTAGTTTAAGAATGACAACTTGTTAAAGTTTCTAAATTTTGTCACTCACTGACTGACTCACCGATCATCAAAAGTCCAAGGCACTTCTAGCAGACATAGAAGCTCCAAATTTAGAATACAAATAGAGTTTAGTGTCTTACACAACAAATAGATCGACTTGGACATCGCATGATTTGATTATTAGTATGTATCACACTACACAGCACGACGGGCCAGCAACCGAATTCCTTACCAGAGTCCTTCCGAATATGAAGTCTATTATGTCTTTCGATAGGTTGTGTTTTCATGCGATGTCCAAGTCGATCTATTTGTTTAAAACGTAAAATATTTTTAATATTGGCATGATAATAACTACTGTAATAACTTAAGACGGAAGGTCCTTTAAGTAGAGACTAAATAGATTAACCGACTTGGTATTACATGGATCTCACAACTTTTTACGGTAGAAAGATTGAGCTGCGAGACTTGGGTTTTTTTACAGGATGTTTTTTATGGCATTTACGGTTTTTTGCATACAATTACAAGTAAAACGTGAACACACTACACTTTTTGGGAACAATAGTTTCAATAGTTACTCGTTTCTTATATTTATTTGTTAACAATAAATAATATAAATATATATAATTAGATTTATTTATTTTATTGAGATAGTGTCGTCGTCGCGGCCTGGTGGTACAAGAGTGTGACTGTAAAAGCGATGGTTGTGGGTTTGATTTCCACTTGAGAAATATTTAATGTTTTACCCGTTCTGGTAACGAGAAAAACCGCGGCGTTGAGTTCTAACACTCAACTCGACGAAAAGTAAGAAACGGAAATGACTTTATTAAGTCATTAGACCCTCATTTCCAATGGGAAATGAGAGTCTAGGTCCCCAGATCACTTCACAGGTTTCCAGGTCTACTTACTCTCCTATGTGTGGGATACAGCGTGAAGCTAAAAAAATGATTAATCATACATTTCAGTTATTTAATATTTATATATGTTTTCTGGAATATTTTAAAATATTTTCCTATAAGCAATATTGTATCGAGTTAGAACTATAGATCTTCGTTGTTATTCGATGAAAGAAATGAGAATGAAATTGAATTTGAAGAAAATGGAACTACTATTTACTTGACAAAAGGTTTTGTTCTTTCCCAGTTATTACTGAATTAGTTATTCATTATTAATTCTCACATTTATTGCTAAAAGAGCTAATTAGAATGTTGAATATTTCTGATTTTTAACTTATATTTTAAGTAAATGAAGATAATTTTCAAAATATTATCATTTTGATATCGCAGTTGCCTAAGTGCAATTGTTGTTAGTTCAGATCCTTCAATTAAAATATATATATATTAAAAAATTAAATTAGCTTCACGCTGTATCCCGCACACAGCAGGGTAGGCAGAGGGAACCTAGTGTTAAGACACTCCGTTCCCCACTTTCTGCCGAATTCTGGAGGCATTGCGTGTTGAGTGGCAGAACTCAACGCCGCGCTTAACCTCGACACCAGAGCGAAGAAATGGAAATATAAATTTAAGTAAATATTTCATCTCCTCGAGTGGGAATC
>JAATLQ010034888.1:0-25311 GCA_013421005.1 Heliconius erato x Heliconius himera | reverse complement strand
ATGTATGTATATATATATTTTTTTCAAATAACAATAAAAAAAAAAGAGAAAAAAAGAAAAAAATATCTAGTACTCAGTACACCCCTTTCCACGTCACTTACTTATTCTCTCCTCTACCCCAAGGTTGCCTGGAAGAGATCGCTCACTTAGCGATAAGGCCGCCTATTGTGCTCCAATGTGTCATGGTTAATGTTCAATATGTATATGTATTTGGTGTACAATAAAGAGTATTTTACTTTTACTTTTACTTTACCACCGAACCTTTTAAAGTTATAATGGGCTCGGTAATAGTATCTATGCTATATTGTATAGAGATCAGTCGTGGCGCAGAGGCACTTCAACGGTCTCCAAGAGGTACGGTCTAAAAGATTAAAAGTTTTATATGTTTCTTTCTTAAGTGTAGAATAACACTTTAAAAAAATGCATCTACTATTATATAACACAATAGAAGTTGCCATCCGTGTAAATTAATATAAGCCTAAAATGTCGAGTTATCGAAAACTGGCAGTCACCGGTCTCTTGGAGCTGCAAGAGATCCAAGTTTCCATTCAAGTTTGAGTTAAGCAAAGCAAGCACAAGTTAGCTTTACTCGTTCATTTACACGTGTCGGTCGAGGTTGCGCATATCGAGCATGTTGTTGCGAAATCTTTAGTATTGGTATAATTTGAACTATAATCTTAAGATGTTTTTAAAAAAAGTTTACAACTAGTACTTATATAATTATATACATTATATAGAATATTTATACAGTAATATAAGTTGACATCTCAAATAAAAAAATATAAACATATATAATAAGAAAGTAAGATTACAGCTAAACAACAAAAAGACGCATTACAATAAAAAGAAAAAAAAATATGGTATTTCCCTAATTTGAAGTAGGACCTTTAAACTCCGTTCCCATTAAAGCACTCCTTTTTTCCACTTTCCGCTGAATTCTGGAGGCATTGCGTGTTGAGTGTCAAAACTAAACGACACGTTGTGCTTGGACAACAGAGCGAAGAAATGAAAATATTGAATATTTCATTTCTTCGAGCTGGAATCTAACCAACAACCTGTCGCGTTCGCAACCATATGCGTGTGCCTTTGCGCCACGACAGTCTTCACATGTAAGTGAAGGTAATTATTACTAAATACGTAGGATGAAAATTTCTCCAACTAAAAAAATCAATATTAATTAACATTGTTAAGACTTTCTTTGCTAATATGAATGTTTCAAAACTCAACTTGAATTGCCAGAATTTTTGTTAATTAATTAAAGTTTCCCGAAGCACTAGTCTGCTCTTCTGATATGGAATAAATTTCGGATAATCATATCAAAATATTTCAAGAAAAAAAAAAACAGGGTCAAATATTTTTTATTAGAACCTGGAAGCCTATTGTAACCCTAGACTCTCTTTTTCCATTAAGACATCTTCACCTACAATAGTTGCTTAAGTCCATAAATTCTGAACCAACTATAATGGAATGCCATGAGACGTTATTACCACTTAGCCACCGAGTACAATTATTATATTAATTTTATAATTATTAACCATTATATAAAATTTACAACTTACAAAAGTAAAATGTGTGTAAAGTTTGCTTGTTTAATGAATTCTAACTACGTCATCAAATCAACGAACGGCGATGTTAAAATTTGAAACTTAGACAATAAAACTTGAGAAATTTTAATTTGATAATTTATTCTGGAGATGATTTGAAATCGCAAAGGGCTGTGTTAGACCGCGTATATATATAATTTATAAAATCTCATTTTTATACAGTAAAGGCGTTATCTTACATCCGTCCATTAATTACGTAGTATAGCTGGTTATAGAACAAAATATCGTCTACTTATCTTCATTAACCTCGAAATTTACCCTGAAATTACAAGAAAGTTTGATACAAAAGCTCTCTTGAGACACGTTACAGTTTATTTATCTGACAAAACTGGTTCAGAAAATAATTACTAATATTAAGGACAAAATTCGTTTTTGAACACCATGTATAATATTTTCTATGATGGAAAATGATAATGAAACATTATATTTTCAGTATTGTAATAGCCTGAGGGACATATATAAACATTTTTTTTTCTTTTGCTTTATACTGTGTTCTGCATTTGGCAGGGTAGGCGTAGAGAACCTAGTGTCAAGACGCTCTGTGTTTCAATCTCCGCCTGAATCCGAATTTTTGAATACCAGATCAGCGCAATAAGAACAATATCATTCATTTTCTTGTGTATTTGCAATCAGATGATCTCCCATTGCGCCAAGATGATTCCAAAAATATTATAATAATTACTAAATACTTGACATGCACGTCCATTTTATATTTTATATACATATTTATAGTGTAGATATTTTTACGTAAACATGGAAAGAAAGACCGACATTTAATAGATAATAGGAAGAAAAAAATATATAGGTACATATCAATAATTGTTTTAAGAAAATATGCATGAAAAAGAAATTTTATATAAGCTATATTTAATTTTGCAACAACTGTAGAAAAGTATTCAAATACTAGCTACGGGCTAATGAGCGTTAAAATATGAAGAGCAAAAATTTTAATAAAGACATTGTAGTGATTTTAACTTTTTAATTCCTTTGAAAATGAAAAAACTATTCTCTATTTCCAGTTAAAAAAAGAGGACGTTGCTGTCGAAGGCTTGTTGTATGTTGTTGTATTTAATATTATATTTTTCTTTGAATTTTATTATAAACACTATTGAAATCAAATTTGCTAGATTGACTGTCTTGGACTACATTTATATATCCTAAACGTATTCAAAGTAGATAACTCTGTCTTTTAGTAAGAACAGCATTCAAATTGGGGGGTCAGGCCTAGGGGGCGCCAGGGTTTCATTGCACACGGGTGTTACACGAGCTAGAGCCGCCCCTGGTGATGAAGTAACTATTTAACAATAATAAGCAATAAAAAGTTTTTAAATATATTTAAATGAGTCCTACAAAAAAAATATAGAGTTTCTGTTGGGAAAACTTAGAAATATCAGAAAAAAATACTAATATCTTTAACTTTACCGGGATTCTCACATCCGACATTATTAATAGGGACATGCGGCATGTTAATGATATACGAAAAATATTTAACGTTAAAAAAATGTATTTTTTAATTCAACTACCATAAAAATATGTTTAATCAACGTAAGGAACGTACAATGAAATATTTTGCGAAATAAAAAAACTATCACAATCACCTTTGTTAACTAACCTTTTAATTTTGTAAATCTTCTATGTTTTAAATACAATAAAGAATATAATATAAAACACTTATAATTAATATTATGGTTTAGTGATTCTTACTATATTTATATACTCCATAAAATTAAAACTTCACGCTGTGTCCCGCATACAGCAGGGTAGGTAGAGGGAACGTAATGTTAAGACACGTTCGTTTCCCACTTTCCGTTGAATTTAGGTGGCAATGCGTAATGAATGATAGAACTCAAAACCGCGCTTTGCCTCGACACCAGAGCAAATAAATGGATACATAAATTTAAATAAATATTCCATTTCGTCTAGTGGGGATGCTTAACTGTCATACTTTGTGCCCCTGCGCCACGACTGGCCTCTCACTTAAAGATAATATACTACAGATCATAAAAAATAACAAAGATAATATATTACTATAATATATATATATATATATATATATATATATATATATATATATATATATATATATATATATATATATACTTAAGAGCTGGTGGACGCGTTGTCCACCAAGTTTTAAACAAGGGTACAACGCCGGAAGCATGGTCTAGAAGTGTGGTTATTTTGTTCTTCAAAAAAGTTGACAAAATGCGCCTCAAGAACTACAGACCGATAGCACTTCTGAGCCATGTCTACAAGCTGTTCTCAAGAGTCATATCAAATAGGCTTGCGATTTCCAACCTCCTGAACAGGCCGGGTTTCGAAAAGGCTACCGTAGACCACATCCACACACTAAGACAGATTGTACAGAAGACCGAGGAATATAATCGCCCTATGTGTCTCGCGTTTGTGGACTACGAAAAAGCCTTTGACTCTATCGAAATCTGGGTTGTTCTCGATTCTCTGCAGCGATGTCAAGTCGATTGGCGGTATATCGAGGTGTTAAAATGTTTATATAAAGCCGCTTCGATGACTGTCCAAATTCAGGATGTCCAGACAAGACGAATCCCTCTGAAGCGTGGAGTAAGACAGGGAGATGTAATATCTCCGAAACTGTTTACTAACGCTTTAGAGGATGTCTTCAAAACATTGGACTGGAGTGGACAGGGTATCAATGTCAACGGTGAATACATTTCACACCTTCGATTTGCTGACGACATAACTATAAAGCCGAGTCGCTGCAAGGGTTATCAGAAATGCTGCAAAGCCTAAGTGCTTCTCCCAGACGGGTGGGTCCAGGAATGAACTTGGATAAGACTAAAGTCATGTTCAATTCATTCGTAGACCCAAGATTAGTTATCGTCGAAAATGTTAGAATCGAAGTTGTTCAGCAATATATCTACCTAGGTCAGACTATACAACTGAGTAGAAACAACTTGGACAAAGAAACTGACAGAAGAATACAACTAGGCTAGGCAGCATACGGAAAACTTCGTCAAATCTTCGATTCGCCACTACCTCAATGCCTGAAATCTCGGGCATTCGACCAGTGCCTTCTTCCGGTCATGACGTACGGAGCTGAGACATGGACTCTAACAAAAGGCCTCGTCCACAAATTTCAAGTCGCTCAGCGAGCCATGGAGCGGGCTATGCTCGGTGTATCTCTAAAGGATAGAATTCGAAATGAGGAAATCCGGAGGAGAACCAGAGTTACCGACATAGCTCAAAGAATTGGTAAGCTGAAGTGGCAATGGGCGGGGCATATCTGTCGTAGAGCCGACGGCCGTTGGGGCAGACGGGTCTTAGAGTGGAGACCCCGTACAAAACGTCCGGTGAGACGACCCCCTGCTAGATGGACCGACGACCTAAAGAAGATGGCAGGAAGCGGATGGATCCGAAGAGCTGAAGATCAATAAGAAATAAATAATATTACAAGTGTACCTATGTATAGGAAGCACAAAAAAACTTAGAGTAACTTCTAACATTTATTGTTCATGTTGAATAAGTAGTGGGATAGCTGCAAGCGGATACGTGATGCGAATGCTCCTCGTGAAACACGAAATGAAAGACGTACGTACATAATGTTAATTTAATTTACTTCCTTACAACAACAAGGTCAATTGGACCATGTTTTACATTGGATCGTGTTTTAAATCAAAATGATGGAGGTTTTTTGATTTGATTTTGTTGTTTCAAAATGAAACTATGAACTAGATTACAAAAAAGTCGATAAATAACAAACTAAATTAACTAGTCTAGAATTATGTCGCATTTCTAAAGTGTGGAGAAAAAGGTAGAGACTAATAGCAATATGCACATGCATGAAATAATGCAAGCATAAAAGGTGACGTTTTTTTAATTTAACGGAGCACAAAATAGAAAATTAAGTTCGTTTACTGAGAAGCATTATTTTTTATTATACTACAACTATCTAAACTCAGAAGCATACATTTAAAACAAGTTTAAACTAACTAAGATTGGGTAAATCTATCCTGATTAGCGTTCACAAACACCTCCGCTATAATGGAAGCTATAAAAGTTGGCGCAAGAGTTCCCTTAAGACGTATTACACCTAATAAATCGCGATGAGCTCGTGCAACGAAATCTTGAAGATTTGTTGCCAAATTAAAATTTGAAACTGTGTAGCGGAGTGTCTTAAAACCAGACTCTCTCTGTCTACAGCGTAAAGCTGATTTTATTTGCAAATTGAAAATTACTTTAAACATATTATATACAAATATGCAAACAATGTACATAATCGTACAGTAAATAATCATTTCCACGCGGTCTTTAATCGACGTCGCCGAGCGCTTTGCGGACACAAAGTTAATATAATTTGAGCTCACTAAGCATTTAATTCTGTGCTCGCTCAACACTCAGCACTTTCACATAAATGGTATTCGCGCTATATGTTCCATATACACATCTTAATTATAATATGTAAATTTTGTTCGTATATAAAATACATTTTTAATATAAAGGTTTTTGGTGCATTGAATTATTGTTTAATATAATTTTGGCTAAATACGAGTAGATTCTAATATTATGGAATCGATGTGTCTCTGTTACTGCCGTCTTCAAGCTTTATTTGTCTACATTTGAAAATAATTTTATACTCTCGTGAGCGTCACGGGTTTGATTTCCAATCAGGGTAGTGTAGCTAAAAAAAAATATACGTATAACTATATATGTATGTAGCTGTTGTTTAAAATTTTAAACTGAGAATAGAATAGATTATAGAAATTCGTATTTGGTTTTACATGGTTGGCAGTCTGCGGACTGAAACTTTTTTAATATGAAACTTGTAATGTTATTAAATACAAACTAATAACAAATGAAAAATAAAAGTATATTTTAACATAAAACATTACTTTTTTAGGGTTTTGTACCAAAGGGTAAAACGGGACTCTATTATTAACATTTCACTGTATTTCCTGTCTTTACGTCTGTCCGTCGGTATCTCGTGAACCATGATAATTAGGCAGTTGTTATTTTTACAGATGATGTATTTCTGTTGTCGCTTTTACAAAAAAAACTAAAAAACAGAATTAAATCATTGTGTGACCCCCACGCGAGGGAAATAATTATTGTTACTTCTCACTCCGGCGGATCACCAAACAATCGGATACTAGATATTTGTACATTTACTCTTCATTCATTCATTTATCAATTTAAGTATAACGTTAAGCTAATAAAAAAAAATAACTTTATATTGGGGCCAGTCGAGAGGGCAGGGGCACAAATATGTGACTGTAAACCCGACAGGCTATGAGTTCTCTACAAGTGGGAATTCGAGGTAATGGAATATTTAATATTATAATTTCCTCTCTCAGGTAAATAGACAGAACGCCGTATATAAACCGTAAAGCCGTGGTGAACGGAAGTGTCTTATTGAGAATGGAGCGTCTTAACTCTATGTTCCCTCTGCCGGCGGGCAGTAAAATTTATGAGTTTCCAAGTTGTCGATATCTTTCCGCGCGAAGTTATTTCTCGCGGTTCATGGCGCTGTATATTTTTATTAAATAACATTTTATTACTGGACTTTATTTGTTCTTTGTGGCTATGCCTTAATTTTATTGTTTTTATTAAAATAGTTTGTTTATACTTTAGTAAATCTGTATTAAAATAGAATTTATTTTGATATAAAGTAAATATTTATCATAATGTAAGTAAGCGCTAGTAATATAAGAAAAAAATCATATAAATATATTTTACCTTTTAATGTTATATTTTTTTACTTATATTTTTTATTGTATTAATCGGGTCTGCCGGTTGGTCCGTGTCCGATGAAAAATAATAGTTGAAGACTTACAAATATTACAAATATTTTAGCACATAGAGTAGATATCAATACAACTAAAGATACCTCCAAAATCTGGCAATTTCAATCTTTGAATTTGGTATTTTCGGCTGTAGGTCATTGGATCTTTTGAAAATGCTGATTCAAAACTGAAAGGCACAAAAGAGAGCCGTGATAGGTTTTAAGCAACGAGGCTCCAGCTTTGTTGAATGAGGTCAATTCAATTCGTTCTGTATCGATTTTATACGCTTTGTTCGTCGGATGTCCTGGTGATGCTCTTTTTTCTAGTCACGCAGCGCTTGCCAAATTCTTTTGAACTTTTGACAGATTTTCTTTGTAATTTTTGAAATACTATATAAGTAATATTTTTTTGTAGCGTAGTGCGGGAATCTAGTGTTAAGACACTCCGTTCCTCATTTACCGCCGATTTCTGGAAGTATTTCTAATTGTTTTTTTTTTCTTCTTAGTGTCTTAAGGGGCAAAGATGCTGGCAGCTGTGACACAGTTTACACTAGTACGGCTGCCAACGCTCACCTCTACTAAATTGTTGTATTGTTTTTCCTTATTTCATCAAAATTAGAGTGTATATGTAACATTTAATTACTGAATAAAGCATTATTATTATTATTATTATCATTATCATGTTTCTCTTTCTTTTATAATTCACGGGTTCAAAAGAACCCGGTCCTTTGCAAGGCTTGCGTGGGGACACAGGTCCAACACGTAGAGGCCCCTTAGAGAATATAAAAATGTTTTATTGTGACGCAACAGCCGGGATCCATCTCTGGGTAACCATAGGTAATTGCCCGGAGATGGTCGCCGGTTAATGCGTAGGAACTATGGAAAATGTGGAAATCTAAACTAGGACTATGGAATGGAATTTGGATGGACTGGCTACTGGGCTATTGAGTGAGACTAACGGACGTCCGCCTTTGCAATAGTCTCAAATTGAATGGTTGGCGGACGGTGACTCGCCTCCCACTAGATGGGCCCCCACATAGCGGCGTAGTGCCTTGGGCGCAACATCGGCGTGGTCGGCTAAGGGTGTAGAGAGGTGTGCACCGGTTATTATTATTATTTCGTGTTGAGTGGCGGAAATCAACGCCGCGCTTTGCTTTGACATCAGAGAGAAGAAATGATAATATTAAATATTTCATTTCCTGGAATAGCAGTCGAACGCACTACGTCTCAAAAAGTTTATAATATTTAGTTAGTTTATAATATTTAATAAATAAAGACTTTTATAATAAATTGAGATCGTAGAGCATGACAATATGGAGGAAAATTTGTGTACCAACATTTTCTACAAAAACATGCAAAGCAAAGAGATGAATTAAACAAATAATAATCATATATCAATAAAAACTACACTAGGCCGTTGACAAGAAATAATAATATAGTTATGTATATAACTTAAATTGATTTACGAGTTACATTGCTAAGTTTCACTCAACTTCAATTTATTTTGTTAAATAAGACGACGTGAGAAGAATACGAAAGCAAATTAAAACAAACTAACTAACTTTGCATACAAATACAAATATTCGTTTTAATTCGTGATATATGTATGTATAATGTATATGTGGCAAGGTAAACAGAAAGAGCCTAATGTTGAGTGGCAGAACTCAACGCCGCGCTGCGCCGCGAATTGAAAATATTAAATGGTTCATTCTCCGAGTGGGAATCAAACCTTCTACCGTCACGTTTATAGTCGCACGCTTATTTCAATGTACCACAACGGCCTCAAATTATATTAATACATCAAGTAGCAGAGATCGAGGCCTCGGCTTGGCATGCTAGAGTAGAAAAATAAAAAATATATATTCATTGAGGATTGAACCAATAGAAATTACTAGACTGACACGCTTAAAGAGTTAAAGAGCTACTTTACAAAAAACAGCGTACCTTTACGCTTTAAAATTTTACACAAAAAAGATCTAAATTATTCTAACTAAATATACTTCATAATTTTATCTTTCAAACTAGAAAATTTAAACAATTATATTAATGACTAGAGTGAACTGTGAAAAGGATGCCCACTAATGAGGTTTCCATATCACAAAAGGTGGACCACACGTAATATATTTGTTTTTTTTTACAAAAAACCGTCTGTAGAAATTTTTATTGCGTTACGTGTTGAGTGGCAAAGGAAAGGATATAAAAAAATATACATAAATAATAATTCATTCCCTCAAGTGAGGATCGAACCCACAATTGTCAGGCTACAGTTACACATTTGTGCGCCTGCGCCACGACGATATTAGGTAATAATTTAAATTAATAAAAAAAATGTAATAACTATATTGTTGAATGTATTGAAAATGCTAAATTTTCAAGCTGTAAACAAAAACAATGAATATTATACATATAATACATATAATACACAAAAAGCAGCCACTTTACGAACTTATAGTGCTCAATTACACAACACTGTAATCTAATTAAGTAGAGGCTTATTCTAAACTGTGCTTCTTTTCAAACACGTACGAATACATTTCACATTTCAGTTTCACAAAGAATTTATGTCAAGTTCTCGCGGTGAGAGAGTAAACAATAGAATGTTGTGTTGGCAACTATATAGATATGTATGGCACCTCTGTATATAAGCGTTATAAGCTTTTTAATTATTTTTTAACATTTTCTTGAAATACTTACATTTTGTGTACAAAACTTATTTCATTAAAAATAGCAAATAAAATTAATATAGTTTAATTACGAATATTAGCTAACAACACACCAAATCTCCACACACAAATTAAAAAGGCTCAATAAAAATTGGTCATTCTTATTTTTATATTTAAACTCCCCTCACCCATAGTTGGGTAGAAGCAGTGAGACACTTCGTCGAGCACGGCCGCCGGCGACGCTTTGCCAGGCCGATGCGCACCGAGCGCCGGCTGTCCATTGGTTTTTTATTTTTTACTATGAAAACGCACGCGCTATATATTTCGATTTTGCGATAATTTTAATTTGACCAGATGGTTGTAATATTTTATAATTATATGAAATGTAGCTCATGAAGTGGTTTCCGTCCGTTAAAAAATATAACTGGCGACATTTACGACGACGAAGACACGACGTTTCGCCATACTTGTTTGGATTCATAATTTTTTTCCACCATCTCGGCCTTTTTCAGGGAAAACAGAAAAAAATACTCAATTCTACGTTTGAGTGACGCTATCGCGCCTCCTCCGCAGTGTGGCCACGCCGCACTGCCCACAATCACTCCCCTGCTTATGCAATACGGTTTTATTTAAAGTATTCTGCAAATTGTGTCTAACTAGATGACATGAATTTTGTTATGAAAAAGAAAATATTTTTTGGTTTATGTATGGATCGTACTTACGTCAGTTTACATCAGATAATTGTGTTGTAGTAGGTACATTTTTTTAAATTGTAGGAATAAATTCTAATTTTATTATTAAGATACTTTATAAGCACTCATTTTGAAATATAATGGGTTATCTATTTTTTTATGACACATGCAGTGGTCCATGTAAGAAATCTAAAAAATATATCAATGTATTTCCCAAAACATTCCAGTTAATAAATAATTTAAATTTAATAAATATTTTTAAAAGTAAAAAAAATCATATCTAGAATTTCTAGGATAGCCGGCATTATGACATACCTCTTGACGTGGAACATAAATGTCGGTCAGTAAGGCACATCTACGCTGACCGAGTAACCAACTCATCTTTTATGGTATATTAGATGCATATATGAGTTTAAAAAAAAAATACATATATGAGTTTTAAATTATTATTTACTTAGAAACAAAACTGCTTAAACGATACTAATGTCCATTGTAAAATCTTACTAATACACGCTGCAAAAAAAAAGCAAAGCTGCAAAGTCGTGGCGCAGTCGTGTAAGCCTGAGACTGTAAACGCGACGGTTGTAGGTTCCATTTCCATTCGGGGAAGTGAAATATTTAATATTTTAATTTTCTCGCTCTGGTAACGAAGCAAAGTTCTACGTTAAGTTCACGTAAAGCCTTGACATATTGGTGGAAAATGGGAAACGAATGTGTCCTAATGTGAACAAAGTTTCTTTACACTAGGTCCCAGGGTCCCTTTGCCTACTCTGCTATGTGCAGGATAGAGTGTGAACAATTACCAACTAAATATCACATTATATACTGAAAAAAAAAGTCTTTAATAAATTCAAATGTCATAAAGGCTGAAACACTGTATAAAACGTGATCTATTTCATAGAAAATTATTTATTTGTAAAGCTTTTTCGTTTTATCTATGTAGCTGACGCAAAATACCTTGTTCCGGTTTGAAGCTTCAGTCAGCGGCATTTCTAACGTGAACTCTAAAGTGTTCTATGTAAAGAATGTAAATTGCTCGCTTCTATTTAATAAAAAAATGGAGTCTGTCAAAAAATATTTAAAAACAACTGCAAATGCAAACAGAGTTAGAATTTCTTTCTCATGCTTTTAATATTTATATTAGAAAATTAACTTTCTAAAGTTAATTTTCTAATTCATTTATATTTTTTTTAATTACATTATATTCATATGCATAAAAAAACCTGGTTAAGTGCGAGTCGAACTCGCCCACCGAGGCTTCCCTACCAATTTTAGGATTGTAGGTCATCAGGAAGTACAATTTATAAAAATTGAGAAACTTAATATTCAAGAGTATGCACTTATTTTGTATACAGTTAACTACAAATATAAGGTTGTAATAATTATTTTCTATTAAATACTATATTAATTTTCACTTTTATTAATTTTCACTATATTAATTTTCACTTTTCGGATTTTCCCTTTGTTTCTATTGTAAATTCCGTTCCGTTTGTAAGGTACAAACGGAACGGAACTGGTGCCGAACCCTAAAAACAGCTCTATAATCAAAGCTTGCCGTAACTAAAAACAAATTTATTTGTAAGAATCAATTTATTACGTGATCTACTTAGAAATAAAATAATTATTCTAAAAAGAAGCAAAAACAAAATCCAATTCTTAAAAAAGACTAGAGATGTAACTAAATTTCCCACTTCAATATTAGTCCGGTCTGTAGGCGTAGGAGTAGGCGGGGAATTGTGTGTCAATTTTCATTTGTGGAAAGAAGCGTGGCGTAACATCCTCGTCAGTGAAACCTTGCGATCCATTTACCCGCTGCGGTCCATCGTGCCGGACTAAACACATCTATTTATTATATAGACACCTAAAATAATATACAATATTGAAAACATTTTTTCTCAGCTTCACGCTGTATTCTGTATCCTGCTACGTACGGAGAGGAACCTAGTACTAAAACACTCTGTTCTTCACTTTCAGCCGATATTTTGAGGCATTGTGTCTTGAGTGGCGGAAATCACCGCCACGTTTTACAAATAATAATTTATTTTCCAGATTGGAGTTTGAAGTGAGACCAGTCGCGGCGCAGGAGCGTAAGCGTGCGACTGAAAACGCAACAGGTTGCGAGTTCAATTCCCACTTGAGGAAATAATCTAATATCTTAAATTTTCATTTTCTCGCTCTGGTACGAGGCAGAGCGCAGCATTGAGTTCAGCCGCTCAACACGCAAGGCGCCAGAATCCGGCGGAAAATGGAAAACAGTGTGTCTTAACACTAGGTTCCTATGTTCCCTCTGCCTACTCTGCTATGTGCGGGATACAGCGAATTATCTAATGACACTAAAAAAATATTTACAAGTATTAACTTTAGGTATAAATTTCACATTATAAATAAACTAAATATCCTAAAAACATCTACAAAAGGCAGAGCCATCTCAAATATTTCAGCCTCATAATTCAATGCATAAGATATTGTTTGAGTACATTCTAAAAGAAGTGAAATGTTATAATGTTATTACGTCTCGAGTCCCCGCGGTCACTTCGGCTACTGTATTAACAATGTAAGTAGGCCTTCTCCCTCCGGCCTTGTTCGCGAGCTGGACTCGTTCCTTACTTGCCAGTATTTTTGCAGGGTAGTATTGAAATTATTCATAAATCTTTCTGAGTTTTGTAGGTTACGCTTGTTTAGGTAGGATTTTAAGTGAAATAATAAATTTTGTATTTATAAAATGTTTTTTTTTTCTGCGGTCAATGCTATATTGGTGCAATTGGGATCGCAATAGATGTAGGTGCGAATGTTAGGTAATCTTTATATTTAAAATATTTTCCTTTATTCTTAGTGAGATAAGACAAAGTGCGACACTAGGTAAGGAATCTTAGTGATGAACCTTCATTTTCAGAAAAAAAATTAAAACATGTTATAATTTTTTCTATAGATCATCATTGAAAATTTAAAAAATAAGAATTGCGCAAAAAAATATTAAATTTATTGTACTACAAAACAACGGATTAGTGAATATTACACGATTACAGTTTGTACACTATACAGTACTAATGATACTCGAATACAAAGCATTCGTTTTATAACAACGCAAGTAAGTAGTTAATCAAATGCAAAACAGAATACTCTATTTATATTTAACTTCGATAAATAAAGCTTAATGTGCTTGTTTTGATTTATCGTGCATTTTCAAACGATGACGAACCAGCGCCGACTGAACTACGTCACTACCCTGTCATAGAATTTTAGATCTTGTCGATGAGCTTAGATAGGTAATTTTAACTTGGCTGTGCTCTCTTCTCTCTCTAAATAATTCCGCTCGGTAAGCTAAAATTTCCTCGTTCGCAATGGAAAGCAGCGGCCGCTATGGCCCGTAAAGTTATTGCATTTTCGACTATAGACGAAATGCATCGGTTTCGCTTAGTAGAAGAAAAGTGATACATCCAGGTTTTATGGCGTTGTCAGTAAATATACATCACTTTTACGGTACATCATAAAATAAGTTACTCCTGGGGTTATTCAAAGTTTTATTGGAGTTTCAAAAATTGGCATTTACCCCACAAGAGGGCATGAAATCTGGTTATAAGATTATTCAGATTTCAACTCTTCACCACTGTAGCTAAAACTAAAAGAGCTTTATATTCTTGTGTTGTTTTTGGTAAGCTTAGGATTTTTTAAATATTTTTATAGGGTTATTTCAAACTTAGGAAAGAATAATACTTTTGTAGAAATTGTATAATTTTTTGAAAGTAGTGGAGTTTGAATTTGCGCCTATTGGACACTGTCTAAGCACTCTGACCATAAAGATTATTTGTATTATTATATAAACATTTATCCACAACTCTTGAAAATTTAATAATGTCATCTATCATATCATAATAATGCATTGTTATTAATGCATTTAATAAAATATGGACCAAAATCAATTTTAATAACTAACTTAAGAGTATGACTGCAAGCGCTACAGGTTGTGGGTTAGATTCACATTCGCGGAAATGAAATTCATAATATATTAATTTTTTCGCTCTGGTGTCGAGACAACGCCACCGCCGCGCTGGCGTTGTGTTCCGCCACTCGACACGCAATGCTTCCAAAACTCGTGGATTTCAATAACACAATAAACAGACAAACACGAACTAGCGGATAGAGGAGGCGTACTGTCGCGGTGATTGTTTCCTTTGGACGAATCGCCTCGTATCACATTCGGCCAAATCATGTGCCATCTGACCTAGTTATACTTTTTTAGTTTCATGTTTTATTTAGGATATGGTAGGGTAGACAGAGTGTCACGACACATTGTTTTTAAAGATTAGTAGCTTATTAGTTTAGTGCTTCGAGCTTAGGGAGAGATAATTGCATAGTGCAAGAGGTTAGTGCTTATCGACGCGTTTAGCTGAGCAGAGAGGGGACATGAAAACAATTCATGCACCCGAGTAGGTATCGAACACAGAACCATATCATTGGCAGTCAAACGCTGTCCCACTGCATCACCATAGTTAATTACATAATGTTTCATAACAAGTTAACTTTTTGTTATTGTATCAGCCATTAGGTGTACAAAAAGGAAAACCGGCGATACTCAGTGGTGCAATATCAGATTTTACACACGTGTACAGTAAAGTTACGAGTTCGACTCCTTACGATCGGTTAAATAAAGCGCGGCGTTGAATCTCTCTCTCAACTCCCTCTCAATTATAATAATATTAAATGGCCTGAATTGTTGTTTTTTCATTTTATTATTCAGAGATAGACCCCGCTTAAGTTTATTGCCCACACGATGTTTATATTCGCAAAACACCAAAAAGTCAGTACGTGGTATAATTTTATGACAGCTCATTCGAATACTTGTGAAATTATTCACAAGAGCGCCTTCAGATCGACACAACATGACAAATTTTATGACAGCCCTTTACATCTCCTCGAACACGCACAAGTGAACAAATTGTTTGTCAGATTAAAACTTACTACATCTTGTTCTAAGTGTCTATTTTAACTTATGTGTCACTTTGACTACTTGTTTGTAGGTAAATCGTTAATCGTTGGTTATGTTATGTTGTTACTCATCCTTTAATACCAAATCTTGGTTAAATGTTTAAAGCCTATCGTATAAATTTAAATTTATTACTATTCAACAACTTTGTTCTCAGTTTCCCTTCTTCAATGATCAATAGATAAGAGGAGACAGATGTTATAGTCGCGGGGACAGTTTGAAGTTTGTTCGTGATAAGTTGTAGTTTTGGAAATCGTTTGTGATATGTAGATATCGATTAATGAAATCTGGGAAATTAAATATTAAATATTTTCATTTCTTTGCTCTGGTGTCGAGGCAAGGCATGACGTTAAGTTCCGTTACCCAACACGCACTGCTTCTAGAATTTGACGAAAAGTTCGGGGCCAATTGTTTTAACACTAGGCTTCCTCTGCCTGCCCTGCTACATTTAATTTCTGATTCTTTCTGTTAATAAAATGTTGTAATATTATATACACACACTATACACATATCACAGTATGTTCCAATTAAATATTGAATAAACCTTTTAACCCAAAATTTGTTTAATGTGATTTATTATATAAGTAATTGAAGCGTGAAGTAAGCACACGTGACCCGACGGCTGGAGCTCGCCAGGCGTGTGCACAGTGGGACAAGTGGGACAAGACGAGGCTAATACATTAATGTTTGACGAAATATATGTATAGAGTACGGTCGACGAGTCGTGGCTGTGAAGATATTTTTTCTGAAAAATTCTGAATTTTCTTGTAATTCGAAAAGATAATTAAGAGTTATGATTATTATAAAATATGTTAAGATAGTATATTTTAAAATATGTTAAAATAAAATCTGCGTAGCCATCTATAGCATGAGAGCGGTCACGACTCGTCAAGCGCACTGTAACTGTAGCTTATATACATATAATATAACAAAGTTGTTATATTATAGCCTATTCGTGTATTTCGATATTTCATTTTGTAGGGCCTATCCAACAGTTTATTTTTATATAAGAACAAACACAAATTGTTATTAAAAACAAGTTCATAACTTTTAATTTACTTATTAATTTACTTTCATATTTAAAAATGTTAAATTTTACATAAACGGCAACCGTCGACGACAGCGTTGCTGTGGAATATATTCTTAGCAAAACATATTTACACTGCTTAATGAATTATACAGGGTGGAAGTGTCAGCACCAATTAAATGAAACCACAGTTTTAACTACTCTATAAAAGCCTAATATAATTCAGGAAAAAATAAATTCCCAAAAATGAAAAAGTTTTTTGTTCAAACAAAATAAATAATAAAATTGTCATTTTAAAACAAAACGCCATTTGTAAGGATGGCGCACGCACACATAAACCTATCAAAGGAACACCGCCGCACACGCCTCATTTCGAAATCGAGTCGTATGTATTGTTTATGTTATTATATATATTAGTAGTAAGTGTTTATGTTATTGGGATCTATACGTAATCGCGTCACACGAAATACAGGTATGGATAAAAATCGTAAAATGAAAAAAAAATCCTACGTCCAAACTGTTGAGGCATCTTGATTAATTTCTTTAGGTATAGGTTTGAAATATTTTACCCTATATGCTGTTTCCGTAAATGGAGCGCTGCCTCTTCCACCCTGTATAATACAATCTTTTTAGATCATCGTTAATTATAAAAATAATTTGCATCAGATCAAAATAATAGAACAGCATCAGGTGGTTGCAGGTAATGTAACGTTATTAACTTAGGATTGGGGTTGCCAGGTTTTCAAACAAAAAATGAAAGAAAACCTTTACTGAAAGTTTCAATATAAAAAAAAATAACTTTATGATAGGCTGCTAGTAAAATCTATATTTGTCATTTTTAATACATACATATGTCAGCTTTTCAAAATAAATCGAATGATGGAATGCAGTTATATATCGTCAAACTTGATAACGCAACCTTCTATATATATCTAAGAACTCTATAATCTTGAATCTTGCCTACTTCAGTGCGAGATGCTACACTGCATACCTCAGCATGTGAGCACGACGCGGGTAATCCCCTATATTGATCGCACACGGCGGTCGCTACCCGACGGGAGCCGTCCGACTAATCTTAATGCTAACCCGATCACTCAATAGATCCTCGATGAATACTAATGGCACCCTTGAACAGTAAACGTTTATGGTGTATGTATTAGTTAATATGATTTTGTGGTACGTTTATGGTAGTGAGCATGGGCAAGGTTAATCAATTGATTTTGTTTTATGAATAAATTAATGATGCCGCGTGTGACTGTAAAGGCGATAGTTGTGGGTACGATTCACACTCAGGGATTTCCATTAAATTATTAATTATTAATATTTTTGTTGCTCTGGTAAACATATTAAGCGTGACATTTAACATTAGGGTCCCTCTGCCTACCCTGCTATATACAGCGTGAAGCTGATTTTGATTTAATAGATTTTTGTCCCTTGTGTATAAGTAAATGTATCTGATATGTAGTAATAATATTTTTTGTAATAATTGATAAAATAATTTAAAGCTGTTATTTCCTAAAATATTAGAATAAATATTCCTACACGTTATCTGAAGATACGATGTAGCATGAGCGGCGGACCACCACTCGAGGAGTGAAATATTCATTTAAATTCATATTTTCATTTCTTCGCTCTGGTATAAAGGTAAAACGCGGTGTTGAGTTTCGCCACTTAATGCGCAATGCCTACGATCCTCGGCGGAACGTGGGGATCGGAATGTCTTAACACTAGGTTCCCTCTGCCTGCTCTGCTGTGTGTGGAACACGTGGAGCGTGGAGCTGATTGATTCGATTCAAAAAACTTATTTATGTTGTTCGCATCTCCATAGGAGAACCTATATTATTATAACTATACCGAGTCTCCCTCTATCCGAAACACAGACTACAAATCTACACAAACAAAAAGCGCCCTCTATTTGAATACAACTAAAGCAAAATGTAATTGGTTATTAATCCAGTGTAAATCATTTATATGAACGGAGACGATGATACGCGCAGTTTATCAAAAGAGCCCGCGGCTCGCACCGATACGGCGGTTGCGCACTAATTGCCTTGTATTTCATTCCCCCAATGGGAATTGCTACACGAACGAACCATAGTATAGTTAGAACATAAAATTTGGTACATTGTGGACCGTTTTGTGTACTGACCTAGTTTTTTTGCATATATTTTATAGTAGAAGGGATAACTAATAACTTACATGTATTTTTTTGCTTGAATTTCATGGGTATACTATTTTTTGAAGCATTTTAAATAACTAGTTCCGTTTTATATTGACACGTTTGATATATTTGTTTTACAATTTATAAAAAACTAAAGTAATATATTTAAGTACAGTAATTTTTTTAAATTATTTTAACAATGAACTATTATGATATTCCGTTTAATTTTGCGTAAGTATCAACAAATCTTATCGAACGGACGGTGGAATCTTCATCCTCGCAATAGAGTCTCAATTTCCCTTTGAGTACGGAACCCTAAAAACAGCAATAGGTTCATGTCTGAACTCGACACATCCGGTTAATTTCAATTACAATTATTTTACCATTTTATTTCTTTGAAATGGCCTCGACATTCTCTTATAGTAATCTGGTGGCACTGGTAATGAATCACCTGTTAAGCCTCCTCAAAGTTCTTTTAATTAATTAAAAATTTAAACAACAAATCTTCAAAGCGGCGAACAAGTTTAATTTATCTTTTAAGTTCTAAGCAGTGTCTATAACTTCTGTTGTTCTGCTGTCAAAAAATCTTTAAATAAAATAAAGCTATACTCAGTTATATGTGAAAAATCAGAGAAAACTTAGGAACAGTGTTAAGACAGGAGGCATTGCGATTGCATTGCTACTCAACAGTAGCGGAAATCAACGCTGCACTTTGCTTCGTACTAGAGCGAGAAAATGAAAATTTCTCTCTACCTCCTCACCACCTCCTACTATCTAACTAATTCAAATTATGCGGGCGCTAATCAAGTGGAGGATTCGAGTCACTTAACGCAATAGGTTTTTAATATCTTAGGCTGATAATAAAAAAAATGAAAGAATAGAATAAACTTGTATATGATGAAATAAGATTAGAACCATCAACATCTGCAAGTCTCATTTTACATACAAAAGAAAATATATTTTTTATCAACATTCCTCTTAAAATAAGAGAACTTAATAACAGAACTCAAGCCAAGAGCAGGTATTTAACAGCAACACGAATAAGCTAAGCCAAGCCCAACTATAAAATTAAAAAGGTAGAGGAGACGCTGCGTTATTTCCTGATCCTTAATGACTTCCCACCTTCTTTTTCTCAGCCTCAGTTATATCTCTCATTTCCACGGCGCATATCTCATCGCTTTCTGGAGCATTAGTAAATGCATATTGAATTTTATATGAATGTTGATTACATTCTTTTTAGTTATTTTCTCGGAGGTATAACGAAGTAGGTACTTATATAGTTTGTACTTGTAGTAGTTTAATTGCAACATTTCATACAAAACATGTACATACATTTTATGATATAATTTAATGAAAAATATGTATAAATAAAATTAAAATAATATTTTTTTTATAAAAATGAGTTAGATGAGAGTGCTTAAAATTTTATTTTTAGCTTCACCTGAATCCCGCACATAGTAGAGTAGGCAAAAGGAACCTAGTGTTTAAAACACTCCGATCCCATTAAGACCTTTCCATTTCCCATTTTCCGCCAAATTCTGAAAGCATTGCGTGTTGAGTGGCGGAACTCAACCCAGTCTTGCCTTGTAACTAGAGCGAAAAAAAAATATGAAAGATCCTATAAGGCCTTTTTAACGTTTTGAGGAATGTAACCCTATAAACAAAAAAAACTTTATAGAAATGTAGCTTAAATTATGTAGACTTCTGCATATTATGTGAAAATAACGATTTCTTACCTTATTTTAGAAATTAAAGCGGTTACTTTATAATTTTGCTTATAGACATGTGTCGTACATATAATACAATCGATCTACTTATTACTTTACAGATGACGTCATTATAACACACAAGTAAGCATATAACTACTAATTACAGTCAAATATCTACAGTATAGTATCGTAGAGTAATCCAATTTAGCCAAGTTAATTAGATCAATAAAGATGTCAATTGATATTGTCTCTCTAAATACACGGTGTAATCAAACCTGTTAGCGTTTGCTATCACGTTTTATACTGTAAAGTATCAAATTTTACTTATACATTAATATTCTTTGAAAATGTACATGATTGTCAAATAAATAACCAATATTGGATTTATATGTCGAGGCTAGACCAATCATAGCACGGGGGCGTGCGAATGTAAACGCGACATGTTGTGGGTTCGATGCCCACAGGAGGAAATGAAATATTTAATATTATGTGTCGAGTATTGGTGTTGAGACAAAGCGCGGCGTTAAGTTTCGCCACTCAACACGCAACGCCCACGGCCCCCTCTATACCCATGGCCTACCTTAAATATGGGATACAGCGTGCGTGAAGCTGAATGAAAAAAATATATCGCATTTGGTGCAATAATTAGAGATTTGCACTTTTTGAAAATATTTCAAGAGACTGTAAGTAAAATGTTTCTAAGTGTAGGTGAGGTAAGAAGTTTCGGAGCTCTTCTATAAATCATATAAATGGATGTTGTAAAATCGTTTTCTACGTTATAAATTTGGTGGCAATGAGAGGTGAACGTCGCAGCCGTTCAATATGTGCAGCGTGGTTCTATTGTTGCATTCATTTTCTCCTATACTTTATTTATTTCTATATTATTTTCATTATAATTACGGCAGTCCTATTAAATTAAAATAAAACACTCCAGCCACAAGTACAAATGGAATTACAATTACATCAATTAATGAATTATTTAAACATTCAGTTTAGCCCCGGGTTACATTAATCGAATGTTTCCAAATGACTGGCGTACAGTGGGGGATCCCGGATCAACCTTCCTCCTTCCCCTTATTGGGCTGGTGCCGGCGTTGGATATACTTGTCAGCAAATTATGGGGAACGAATCATGAATACTAAGTAGTATGGACAGTGCTCCAGCTTCAGGTGGCGGTAAGCTGACGGATTGAGAGTTTTGCCGTATATTGATCGCTACGCTATTTTTAAAAGGTATTTTATTATTGCCTTTTCGCACTTAATTGCTTTTTAGGGTTAGACTTTTGACACACATACACACACATTTTTGTTGCCGCTGTAATGATAAATATTCAAAAATCCATTCCACAAGGGATTCCATGTAACAAAAGACGTTTTTTTGCCATTCTAGATAATTGTCCAGCTCGCACTTGGACTTTTTATTTTCATTTTTTTATTTTCATAACACGCTTAATGATGTAAATAGACTAAACTAATCATAATTTATATCTCTGTGCAACATTTTCTATTTTGTTATAAAATAAATGAGTAAATCAGCTTCACTCTGTATCCCTCACAAAGCAGGGCAGGTAGAGATTGAACATTAAAATTAACTTGATAAATCAGTTGGAGGCCAGTCGTGGCGCAGAGGCACAAACGTGAAATATTTAATAGTTTCATTTTCTTAGCAGAGCGCCGCGTTGAATTCCAATAATACCTCCAGAATTTGGCAGAAAGTGAGAAGAGTGAGAAGCGGAGAGTCTTAACACTAGACTCCTTCTGTCTTCCCTGCCACAAGCGGGAGAAAGTGTGAAACTGAAAAAAAAAATCAACTTGATAATAATAATAATCTTAGTACACAATATTCTATAGGTTATTTAACTAGACTTTATAAATAATTATATCATTATCAACTCATTATAAATAATTATATTTAATAATAATTAGTTGAGTTTAATTCTGATTACAACTTCACTGTGCTTTATAAGTAGATTATTTAAAATGTTACTTTATATTTCCAACATTTTGTTAATTAAGCTTATTAAATTTAATTTTCTGCTATCATAACTACGTAGTTACTGTATAGCTCAGGGATGAGAAATGCCCCGAGCTTTTACCTTAATTAACTTTGTATGTACTTAGCAATCACTTCTAAGTCTTTTAGAGAAATGCAAATGTATATGTGGGATTATGGTATACTTGGCTTAGTGCACTAGGTAGTGATGGCTTCAATTCTACAGAATAAAAATATTAATAATATTTTTCATGATGTAGTTGAATAAACACCACCTATTCCAGAATATTCCTAAATTAACGCAAAGAAAATAACAATTTAACTAAAGCAAAGAAAATAAAATAGTAATATTGACTCGTTTTTAGTCAACATTACAATGAAGCAGAAGCGTATTGGTAGAAATACATTCTACTTAATGTAAAAAAAATTGCATTATATAAATATCTCGTGTATTGTATCAACTTAGGAGAAAACCTAGTGCTTCAACATTGTGTTTTTTGACTGACGGAAATCAACGCTGCATTTTGTAACCAGAGCAAGGATTTATATTATATACTTCATATCAAAATAAATTCTATTTTAATACTGATTTACTAAAATATAAACAAATTATTTTAATAAAAACAATAAAATTAAGGCATAGCCACAAAGAACAAATAAAGTTCACTAATAAAATGTTATTTAATAAAAATATACAGCGTCATGAAGCGCGCGAGAAATAACTTCGCGCGGAAAGATATCGACAACTTGGAAACTCATAAATTTTACTGCCCGCTCCTTCTTATACCTACACAGTGTACGGTGCTATAGGGCTATAGGCGAGCACAGTTCCTGCTATATATTCCAATGCTATTTTCAATTTTAATATTGGTTATTCTTACCTTTCGCTTGTAATGAAATAAAATAATTAACAGCTAACTTACTTTTATTCCGCATACAACAGGCAGGATGGCAAAGGGAACCTGGAACATAGAGTTAAGACGCTCCATTCTCAATAAGACACATCCGTTCACCACTTCCTATATCGCGATCTGTCTTTTTACGTGAGGGAGAAAATTATAATATTAAATATTCCATTTCCTCGAGTGGAAATTGAACTCATAGCCTATCGTGTTTTCATTCACATATTTTTGCCCCTGCCCTCACGGCTGCCCCCATCTGTAAAAATAACAACTGCGTAATTATCTTGGTTCACGGGATACAGACGGACAGACGTACAGACTGGCGATACAGTGAAATGTTAGTAATAGAGTCCCGTTTTACCCTTTGGGTACAAAACCCTAAAAAAGTAACGTTTTATATTAAAATATATTTTATTTTTCATTTCTTATTAGTTTGTATTTAGTGACATTACAAGTTTCATATTAAAAAAGCTTCAGTCCGCAGATTGCCAAATGTCAAATCCAATCTTTTTTATTATAACCACGAAACATGTAAAACCAAATACGAATTTCTATAATCTATTCTATTCTCAATTTAAAATTTTAAACAACAGCTACATACATGTATAGTAAAATATATAAGTAAGTTATAAGCATATTTTTTTTTCCACTACACTACTCTGAATGGAAATCAAACTCGTGACGCTTACCGTCACAATAGTATAAAATTGTTTTAAAATAAAGGCAAGTAAAGCTTGTACACAGCATTAATAGAGACACATCGATTCCATATTATTAGAATCTATTTAGCCAAAATTATATTAAAAAATAATTCGATGCACCAAAAACTTTTATATTAAACATGAACAAAATTTACATACTTTAATTAAGATGTGTATTTCGTAAATATAGCGCGAATACATTTTATGTGAAAGTGCTGAGTGTTGAGCGAGCACAGAGTTAAATGCTTAGTGAGCTCAAATTACATGAACTTTGTGCCCGCAACGCGCTCGGCGACGTCGATTAGAGACCACGTGGAAGTGATTATTTACTGTGCGATTATGTACATTGTTGCAATTTTGTATATCATATGTTTAAAGTTATTTTCTTTAAAAAAATAAATATAAAATGCTGCTGAATAATATTGCTGCATTCCGAAGGCACTGCGTGTTGAGTGGCGAAACTCAACGCCACGCTTTACATCGACATCAGAGCGAAGAAATGAATATGTGAAGAAGATGAAGAGAGAGAGATTGAGATGTGAAATGTTACTTTAATTAAAATTTTACTTAATTATTATTTTTCTTTCCATCTACATCCGTTTCTTAAACAGATTGTATAGAGCACGTAATTATTTGGCAACAAATCTTCAAGATTTCGTTGCACGAGCTCATCACGATTTATTAGGTGTAATGCGTCTTAAGGGAACTCTTGCGCCAACTTTTATAGCTTCCATTATAGCGGAGGTGTTTGTGAACGCTAATCAGGACAGATTTACCCAATCTTAGTTTAAACTTGTTTTAAATGTATGCTTCGGAGTTTAGATAGTTGTAGTATAATAAAAAATAGTGCTTCTTAGTAAATGAACTTAATTTTGTATTTTGCACTCTACTCTACTGTTTCTCTGCACACTTTAGAATAGCGACATAATTAAGATTCTCTAAGTTGTTATTTATCGACCTTTTGTAATCTAGTAAAATTCTAAATCTAGTTCATAGTTACATTCTGTTTGCAAAATTTAATCTTAATTTTGATTTTAAACAAAAAATCAAATCAATTTTTTTCTTATTTTTGATGTTAAACACGATCGTCTAATTTGCCTTGTTGTTGTAAGGAAGTA